>ML790851.1:114265-180052 GCA_009831015.1 Picea engelmannii
TATATATATATATATATATATATATATCAATATGTGGAGGGGATCCCTTGTCTTACAAACAAGGGGGTCTCATACATCAATTTGGTATCTGATTGTAACCTTAAAATTAAATTATATTATTATTATTATTATTATTTACAAATATATATATATATATATCAAAATTTTGCACATATATACATATATAGTTAATTGAAGAAAAAAAAACTAATATTGATTTATATGTAATGTAAATGTATTAAAATATATCTTAAATTTAATTTTTAAAAAATAAAATTTAGGCATTTATATTTGTATAGGGGTGGGTGTGAGGAGATCTTCATTGATTTTGGAAGAAAAACTAAGTTAACCTATATGTGGGGACTAGGAATCTACTCTAATAATCAAGCTTAGACATATGTGAGACATATGTTTTACTGTGAGGTTTATGCATGACCTTAGAATCTCAAATTCAATCTCTTATATTAGTAGGAGACTCAAGCACAATCATTGAGTTGGTGATCATGAAATCCATCCCAACTAACTACAAGTTGGCTTCCATTATAGCTCAAGCTCAACATGTAGTTATCAATTTTCAAAATATCTCCTTCTATCAGGTCTTAAGTGGAAATAATCAATGGGCTGAGTCTCTCGCAAATGAAGTTGCAACCTTAAAAGTGGGGGAGCTAAGGACTAATGCTTCAATATCCTACCTAGCCACACCTTAATCATTCTCTATGCACTTAATGGGAAGTGCTTACAAATTAATAATCCCAATCATGCACTTGCCCCAATTTCAATGCAAGGCAATAAACTCGAAGAGACTTGAGCTCCCCCTCACATTCTTGAGTTCATAGTGAATAGGGGATTTGAACTCCTAGTTGGAATAAAACACAGGCAAGGTGGGATTATGGAGGACGATCAAGCATGGCATCAACAAAATTGTGGAAATCTGTTTCACTTGGTCAATCATTGCTTAGTCGATATTATTGTTGTTTTCAGGTTGGTTCAAATTATTCTCGGCCTGGTGAATTTGAGGTGTGAAGGATATTTAGAAGAGTTGTTTGTGTTGAGTTATGTTGGTTCAGGGGAGATTCAAATCTCACAAATGTTACTTGATTTGGAGCTTGGTTTCTCTTGGTTAGTTTGTTTCAGCTCAATTAAGAAGTATTATTAAAGGAAATTTGTTTGTTCCAAAAATGGGCCTACTAAGGAAATTAAAAAATAATAATATGTGTGCCACACCAAAACCATGTATGCCACATCACATTGCCATATAAGTTAGGCTAATCTAAAATTATGAGATGAAAGTTAAAAATAAGAATGGAAAATTTATATTCTTGTGCATAAACAATAAATGATAATAAATCATTACTATTAATATATAATATGAAAAGAAAATATGTCAGTTACATTGATTGATTGCTATGGGCTATGTATAGACTGCAAAACCTTCTGGGACAATTTGGTTAACAATGGATTGTTGGACTACAAAAACTTAATTGTAGCGGGTGATTTGAATTTCATTGTTTCAGTTGGTGAAGTGTGGGGAGAAAAAGCTCGTTTAGATCCTTTGGCGTGGTACTTCAAAAAAATCTTTCAAGATAAAGGGTTAGTGGATATAACCCCTATTAACCGTGGGCCTACGTGGCGCAATGGAAGAAATGGGATGGAGGAAATCTCCAAAAAAATGGACAGGATTTATATGGTTGAGGATTTACTCAAGGTGGTTGGGAGACATCTTATCTAGGTGGATATTGGTGGCAACCCACCTAATCCAATCGGCTCCTCTTGTTAGTTTTTATTGCAACGCGTTCTTTTGTACTTATTTGTAATTGTGGGTTATACACTTACGGGGCTGTCTGAAGCCCTACACATCTTCCAGGTGGATACTGGTGGCCTCTCACCTAATCCAACTGGTTTATTTTGTATGTTTTCATGTCAGCACATCTTGTTGTACTTCCAGGGTCGTTTTGGGCCCCTAAACAATGTTTTTTTGGCTCGCCACAGTCAAATTGTAGACAAAGTTAGAGTTTGATGGCATAATGCGTATTTCTCGAAAAGACCTTCCCAACGGGCTATCACGCACCTAAAACGGAGATCGTATGCAAAAGTTACGACCCCGAGAAGTTAATGTACTAGCTTACCCAAACGGGGCCCGCATGAATTTTGGTGTTTCATCTCCTAGGGTTAGGTTTTTGGATGTCTAGGGTTTTGACATTTTTGTTTATCATAAAAAGGCCTTCAGAGCCTCATTGTAATCATCTTCTGGTGAATGAGCGTAGTCCTCGCATCTCTTCTCATAGATAAAGATGCCACCATTCTAGCGAGTCTTGCACTCTATATTTTTACAGTCTCTTTACATTTGTTTCATTAATAGAAATCAAGTATTATTGTATTTCTCTATTTTTGGCAATTTTCATGAGTATTTCATTGTAATTTCTCTGCTTTCATTTCGTTCTGAAAATAAATCTAGATCAGTGGTATCAGAGCAGGATGCTCTTGATCGTTTTTCAACGCATGTCCCCGACGAGGTCCAAGTATAGTCAGTTGGGTCTCGAGTTTGTCTCTCTTGAGGACAATCACTCTCGCATGCCCAAGAAACCCTCGATGGTGGAAAAAAAGAAAGAAGATGGAGCAGAAGATTCTATTAACATGTTACTTGAGCAAGCTCTCGCACGACAAAGGGATGAAATGATGGAGAATTTTGCACACATTCTTCAATGCCCGCCGATAGCAACAAGAACATCTTCATCAAGCAACCATTTTGGAGGAACCTCTCCCTTAAAGGTAGAAGTTAATTTTGATATTCCCATATTTGAAGGTCAGATAGATGCAGATGCCCTAGAAAAATGGTTAAATCTATTAGAAGGTTATTTCTCTGTTCAAAAAAAAATTGATGGGGGAAAGTTCACCTTCACACTCCTCAAGGATCTCCCCCATGTCAAACATTGGTGGGAAACTTACTGGGAGAAAAGTTCCATAGAGGAATTTGGAATATATGGGGCCGAGCCCACTTGCGTTTTTTTTGTGGATGCGGTCAACGAACAATACTATCCTGTTGATAACTATGAAGACCAGTACATGAGATGGACCTCACTGTGGCAAGAGAAGAGCCAAACAGTGTTAGAGTTCACAAATACATTCCATACCTTGCGCACCAAGATGGGTATCAAAGACTCTGAGCGACATCTAGTTCTGAAATACATTGGGGCTCTGCATAGTTGCCTATCGATATGCTGTCAAAATCGAGCAGAAATTTAGGCACCAGAACAAATGGGAATTTGGGTCTGCAAATATGCAACAACCAAAGAACGGTAAAGACGGCCCTAACCAACAACCTCTAGACAACCAGTCCAAGACACAAGACAAAAAGGGTAAAGTAAAGACGAAGAATGACACTGGGAAGTAGTGTGACTTCCACAAAAGCCCTTGGCACAAACCGATGAATGTCGTTCGACACAGTCATTGGTGGTCGAGGTCAAAGACATGGAGTTGAACCCTGATTCCAAACTCAATCCAGAAAATATTGAAAACAGACAGATCATCGATGTAGACCCCACTGTTACTGTCGCGACCACAACATTTCAGCTAGAAGAACTAGTAGATCCTGAAGAGGGGAGCGCCTCTTTCATTCATAGATGTGGGTAAAGGGGACCCCATTGCATTTCATTGTTGATAACAGTAGCCAAAAGAACCTCATCTCAGCTAACGTCGTCAAACAGTTGAGGTTGTCGACAACACCACACCCGCAGCCATACAACATCGAGTGGCTTCACCAGGGACAAGATATTTGCGTCAGTTAGCAGTGTCCCATGTCCTATGGCCTCCATCCATTCAAGGATGAGGTAGAGTGTGATATTGTCCCTCTTGATGTCTGTGATGTTGTTTTGGGCCAACCATATATGTGGAAACTTCATGTTGTCTATGAGTCTCGACACCATAGTGTCATTATTACTCTAGGAGGTCAGCTCTACAGGATACCAGAGGTATTTTCAACTACTGCTCCACCAAAACAACACCGCAAGGTAATCTATCATACCACAAAATTCATCCTCTTCACAGTCTGTTCAAAGGATGTACAAAAGACCACTACAACCACTACAGCCTCAACACCTTCTATCCAACAAAAACAAATTGTCAAAGAGACAGAATATATTGTTTCTTCACCTACTATGGTGCCTACACAATGCCCCATCCAACCAAGAGACAACGGGTTGGTGGAACAGATTCAACCCCTCCAGCAACAGGTTTGTGGCAGTCTTCCACAAGCCAAGAAGCACAACTTCTCCAACAAGGCACACATCTCACCAAGCTTCAGATTCAGAAAATGTTTTCCCCTCTTCCCTAGGCACTCAACGCAATGGAGACCATTGCTTCCTAAGGGGGGAGGATTGATCCAGGTGGATATTGGTGGCCACCCACCTAATCCAACTCTCTCCTCTTGTCAGTTTTTAGTGCAACGCATTCTTATGTACTTCTTTGTAATTGTGGGTTCTACACTTACAGGGTTGTCTGAAGCCCTACACATCTTCCAGGTGGATATTGGTGGCCTCCCACCTAATCCAAATGGCTTATTTTGTATGTTTTCATGTTAGTGCATCTTGTTGTACTTCCAGGGCCATTTTGGGCCCCTAAACAATGTTTTTTTGGCTCGCCACAGTCAAACTATAGACAAAGTCAGAGTTTGACAGCGTAATGCATAGTTCTCGAAAAGACCTTTCCAACGGGATATCACGCGCCTAAAATGAATATCGTATGCAAAAGTTATGACCCCAGAAAGATAATGTACTAACTTACCTAAACAGGGCCCACGTGACTTTTGGCGTTTCATCTCCTAGGGTTAGGCTTTCGGATGTCTAGGGTTTTGGCATTCATGTTTATCATAAAAAGGCCTCTAGAGCCTCATTGTAATCATCTTTTGGCGAATGAGCGTAGCCATCACATCTCTTCTCATAGATAAAGCTGCCACCATTCTAGCGAGTCTTGCGCTCTGTATTTTTACAGTCTCTTTACAATTCTTTCATTAATAGAAATCAAGTATTGTTGTATTTCTCTATTTCTGGAAATTTTCATGAGTATTTCATTGTAATTTCTCTGCTTTCATTTCGTTCCGAAAATAAATCTGGATCAACATTGGTCTTGGGTAGCTATGCCATTCATCTCAGACCATGCTCTTGTACTACTACAATTAGACAATTTCCTTAGAAGGGTTACTCTTCCTTTCAAGCTAAACCCATGCTGGTTGGGGGAAGAGGGCTTCAGATATTTAGTCACAGAGGTTTGGAATTCGGTTGTATTTGTGGGAGAAACCTCAGCACAAAAAAGATTTGTCTAGAAACTAAAAGTACTGAAGAGTAGAGTGAAAGCATGGGGTACATAACTGAAGCATAAAAATCTACAGGAACTTGAAACTCTAGAGGAATAGATAAGGAGGGATTACCTTTCGAAGGCTTAAAGGTTGGATACAGGGGACAACATTTTAAAAATCAAAGTTCTCGAGCAAAAAAGAAGCAAGATACTCCTGGTGGAGGAGGAACTGTGGAGACAAAGAAGTAGACCTATTTGGCTTCATAAAGGTGACCAGAACACAATGTTTTTTTACCAGTATGTGAATCATAGGCAAAATCGCAAAGTTGTCTAGGAAATCAAGGATGAAAATGACAACCTTCACATGGGACAGAAGGCATTGATAAAAAAAGTTGTTATACATTTCAAATAGTCCTACTCAGATATGGGACAAAACTCGATTTTGGATCAGGTGAGCACAAACCAACTTTTTCCCTGCTACATTGAGGAGATAGACCGCTTAGCCTTAGAAGGGTCTTGCACAAAAAAACAAATCCAAGTTGTTCTTAAGGGTTTTGCAAAGGACAAAATCCATGGTCCTGACGGTTGGACAATATATTTTTTCTTGTTTTTCTTTGATCTGGTTGGGGACGATCTTGCTGAGGCTATAGAGGAGTCAAGGAGGGAGGGAACTTTGGAGAGATCTTTAAATTATAAATTTTTAACCCTCATTCTGAAGGTGAGCAGGCCCTCCACATTTGTGGATTTCAGGCCCATTACTCTGTGTAATTTGTCTTATAAGATTATAGCAAAAGTCATAGCAAACATGCTCAAGTCGATTCTCTCTAGGACACTTTCTGGGGAGCAACTAGGTTTTTTAAAGGGTAGACATATTCGGGATGTTGTTGGAACAGCTTAGGATTATCTCCACAGCTTAAAATTGAAAAAAATGAAGGCCCTTATTCTAAAACTTGACCCGAAGAAGGCATATGATTGTGTTAACTAGGACTTCCTTCATTTGATCCTACTCCGGACTAGATTTGGGTTGTTGCTTACAAACTGGATTATGTGTTGTGTTACAACTGCTACATATTCCGTACTGATCAATGGTGGTCCTACCCCATTTTTCCAGAATGGGCGTGGTCTCAGGAAAGGGTGTCCTTTATCGCCTCTTCTTTTTATCTTAGTGATGGAAGACCTTACTCCTTAAAAAGGCTAGTTTAGATGGGGATATTACAGTTTATCAGAGGATGATCTTTCATCGTTCATTGCCTATTTTCCTTACAAGTTTGTGGATATCTCAAAGGGGTACAGGTACTTGGTATTTTTTATCAAACCTAGAGATTACAGAGTTGTTGATTGGTGATAGATTTTACACAAGTTCCAGAAGAGGATTGGTCTCTGGTGCCATCGTTGGCTTTCTTTGGGAGGACGGTTTATTTTGGTCAAGTCTGTGCTAGAAAGTTTGTCAGTTTACTGGCTGACGGTAGCTATTGTTCCGGCTACTGTTCTTAGCAGGATTAGACAGTTGATGCTCAACTTCTTTTGGTCTGGGAGTGGGACAAAGGAACAGATCCATCTCTGTAATTGGGAGTCTATTTCCAAACCTAAATCACAAGGTGGTTGGGGGATTAAGAATCTGCCTTTTTTTAGCAAAGCACTTGCTGCAAATACATTGTGGTGTTGCTTGATGGAAGATGGTCTTTGGCATAGAGTATTATTGGATAAGTACATGCCTTCATTCTCTGTAGTGGCCTGGTTGAGGTCCACTATGAAGCTTTCACGAAATGTTTTGTTCTTCTGGCGTAGCATGGTTAAGTCAATGGAGGTTATTATTCATTGGTTGGCTTGGAACCCGGGGTCGGGACACTCTATACATATTGGCGAGGATATGATCCCCGTCCTTAACTTTGGATCTTGGTTATCTCCCTCTATGATTACATCACTTAAGGGGAAAGGTATACACTTCTTATTCCAGGCTAGAGGTTTAGACAGGACTGGGGTCGTTTTGGCACAATGGATAACAAGTGAAATGTTGGGTTTATTAGGCACTGAGGCGGAGGAATGGGATCATTTTTGTTGTGCTTTATTAGGTTCAGACATTGAATTGTATGATAGACGTGATACCCTTATTTGGACTGGGGGTGACCGATCGGGTTTTATCTCTGCAAAAAATGCTTATGTGGCACTTTCTAGCTCTCTCTGGGGTCACAACAACAGATGGTGGCATCGTAGACTTTGGTCATGGGATCTTGGGAAAAAGTTAAAACTCTTTAAGTGGATATTGATGAAAGATAAGATCCTATCATGGGATAATCTTCAGCGAAGGGGTTGGCAAGGGCCAAGCTTTTGTGGCCTATGTGCTCAGGAGGCAGAGACATCATTACATCTTATGAAACACTGTAGTTTCACCCAACAGGTTTGGTAATGTGTGACTTTTTCTCTTAAATTAAACTCCTCTAGAGGGGGAGCCACTCTACAGGCTTGGTTTCTGGATTGTTCAATTTCTCGTGCTTCATTTCCACATTTTCCAGCCATATTTTGCTAGAATATTTGGCTGGAGTGCAACAAGGTACTCTTTGATTCTGGTCGGACTTCTACAAATTTGGTCTCACAAAGGATACTTGGTAACATGGACTTCCCTTGGGCTAGAAGCATTCCTACTCGATTTCCTCGCCTTCCTCCTATTCTTCATGAGGGGAAAACAAAAGGTTGGTTTGATGGAGATGCTCAGGAACGAGGTTTAAAAAGTGGTGTTGGAGGTGTGCTTAGGATGGATAAACACATTGAATACAGTTGGACACTAAACTGTGGATTTGGTTCAAATTATAGAGTTGAGCTAATGGGGGTTTGGGCACTTCTCACAGTAGCAACTCGACTTCATATTCAAGATCTACAAGTTTTTGGAGTCTCAAAAATTGTCATTGACTGGTTGAATCGAAGAGGGAACTTACAGATTCTCAATTTACACAATTGGAAAGAGAGGGTTTTAAATCTGGTTAAAGAATTCAGGTCTCTTAGTTTCACTCACATCTATAGAGAGTTCAATCAACAGGCATATACACTTTCAAAAGAGCTCTGGACTTACAGGAGGGTAAAATAAATTATTCTCAGGTGGTGGACGAACATCATGGTCCCATTTTGCCACTCAATTTCTGGTAGAAGTATTTATGTCAGCTATTATTGACTCATAGTCTTTTTTGTACTCAGGTTACTAGTTGAAGACTTTGTTGCAGTAAGGTGTTTTCTTCTATTTTTTTGGAGAAATTGGGGTGGTTTTGTGTTTGTTTTGTTAGCTCTCTTATCCTTTTGGCTGCTAGGAGTTGGAGAGGAACATATCCATTTTTTGCCTGGATTAATGAATGCAAATTTTTATATATAATATATGTAAAATTTTCCATGAAAAAAAAATTTTAAAAAATAATATATAATAATAATAATAATAATTTATAATATAGTCATAATATAATAATACATAATATATAATATAATCATAATATAATATAATATGAATTAATATCTATAATAAAATATTACTATGAATGAAAATGAATGTGGCAACATTAAAACAAATGTATAATATAATATAATAATATATTAATAATTATAACAATATTAAATATGTAATTTAGTCATGATATAATATCAATTAATAATTATAATAAAACAAGTGAAAATATAACAAAGTTGCTTAGAATGTTTTAAGATAATAGTTTTATATAATTCAAAGGTAAAAGTCTAGTTAAATCCTTATATGATTAAATATACAATATTCTTGGCTAATTGTATGGTAAATTCAATATTTGTATATGGTTGCAATTTATATATTTATATAGTCAATTTTTTAAGCACATTCATATCTATTGAATAAGTTTTATATCAATTTGATATATTTTACACATTTTTTTTTTTATTTGCTAGTTTGTCTGTGACCTGCAGGATTAGCATGTGGCTGAGAAACCACAACTCAAGGGCATTTAAGTCGTCAAAATCACCTAGGGATCGCACCCGACCTGAGCCACACCAACCCTTAACATGGTTGTATTTTTTGTCCCCACAGGTTTCGAACCAGTGACTTTAACATCACAGAGTGCCTTAACAACACACTCTGTCACCGACTGTCCTACACCTCGGGGACACAAAAAATTAATTTTCATGCCATATGTCCAAAGGTAATGTTTCTTTTTAGATGTAACCTCTTACAAGACCAAAAAGAGATAATGTAGATTTGACTTTAGTAATATTCAACACCATTATATCAAAGACAAAAACAAGATGGACATCGAAATTATGGTTCATGAATATTGTTGTTCTTTAAAATAGTTGATAGTACCATTGAATAAAACTCTAGTACAATAACCTTATTTGATGGGCAAATAGTCAACCGAGAATACTTATTGCAATTTTCATGAAAAAAAATAGTGTTTTTATAAGTGATAGTTTAAAATCTTCAAATTGTATTTGTTGCGTGAGGCTAATTGTAAATTTTGTTGAAAAGTTACGAAGTTGGTCAAAACATTTGTATAAAGCCAAAAATATAAGTATGATAAAGTTAAGCATTAAGTATATATACATAGTTAGATGCAACTACCACCAACTATTGGAAGGGCGAGAGATTGGTTTTCAAAAACATGCAACTATGCTTCAACAATGGCAGACCTGGAATTTTATGGTCCTAGTGGGCCCAACAACCTAGTGCATTTTCTACCTACCCCACTAAAGATACATTTACTTCATTGCATATATGTTATGTTATATATTTATAACATAAAATATATATGTTATGTTATATAATATAACATAACATATATATGTTATGTTATATAATATAACATAACATATACGGTAAGTGGAGCCCTCACCCTCTCCTAACTTTAGCAACGACATTTCTATAGCCATTTCAACGTGGCCCTTCTTCCCAGACATCTCTGCAATGTCCTAACCTCGGATTAACTACACTTCACTTCTCGAACCTTCCAGGGCAAATTGCACTGTCCTTCTTACCTGCATTTATTCTAACTTGTTGTTAAACTCTAGAACTATCACGAGTGGGATACTGCTGGCAGAATCTCCACCCTCCACGAGACACACACTGATGGAGGCTGAAGTCAACGCACTCATGTGTGTTGTTGACGAGGCCCTCTGGAACAGTGCAGGTCTCTTCACCTCGACGGACGAGCTCTCCAGGCGCGCGAATTTAACACAACCATTAATTGGAGCCTCACGTCTGCCTACCACCTCCAGTTTATCCACCTTCCACACTACTTCACTGGTCACTTCTTCCTTTCCTATTCATACCTCACGTCTTTTTCCTTCTACCATCTCCTCTACCACCCCCACTCCTTCACTTATCACCACTACCTACCCTGATGTTGCTAATCTCCAGGCTGGCCGAAGAAACCCCTCGACTGAAGAACAACGAGATCTCCCCTCCACCTGGAACTACTCAAAAAAATGCTCGACTGCAAATTCTAGGGTTCCTCTCCCTAAACCACGACCTGGAATATTCCCGACAGACCCTTCACCTCCTTCCACTCTGCGAGGGGAGCAAACTATCTCAGCCACCCTAGGACCTATTGGAAACTCAAAGTTTAAACGCACGACTGGTGCTTGTTCTTTCGGGGGTAAGAAAACAACACTTCGATCGTGGTGCTCGAAGAAGACCAAAAAGAAAATGGTCCTTGGAGCCGATATCAATTTGAAAGACTCAGTTTCCATGGCACTGTGCAGCCTTGTGGGTAGGATTTCTACAAGCATCTATGTAACACAGACCTAGCAGAGTGGGTAAACAAAACCTGGTGGCCATTGCTAGGATATGTCTTGTATTTTACTCACCTTGCGCGAGGTTAGCTCTACTTCCAGTTCAAGTCTATTGAGGAATCCACTATTATCCTGGAGTGCCTTTGGACATTGGATGGAAGTAGTCTTATGCTGAAGCGATGGCTTGTGAGTTTTGATCCTTTGCAGGATTACTTTCGTTTTTGACATCTATGGGTCCTCCTACCTGGCCTGCCACTATACCTTTGGAATGAAAAATCCCTTGAGGCCATTAGGAATTCACTTGGATGTTTCATCAATGTGGACTCTAAGTCACTAGTTGGACGGGACAAGAAAGTGGCAAGAATACTAGTGGAATTAGACATACATGATGGTCTACTAGAAACACTCGACATAGAATGGAGAGGTCACATCACGCGCCAGAAACTCGATTATCTAGGCATACCCTTCAGATACACTCTCTACAGACAGATGGGACATTTGAGAAAGTTATGCACTGGTTTTTCGAATGACGAACAGTCGAAGGACACCATGCTTGAACTCTCTACCAGGATGGACTCCCTGGATGTGAACTCACATGCTACTTTTCCAGACTTTTTTGAGGCTGGAAAAATAGCAGGCTTAGACTCCATCACTGGTAAGCTCAAAAACAATTGTCCATCTCTTTTTTTCTCGTTGTCTTCCTGGGAAAAAGAACTTTTAGATAGATCCACCCTTCTGACTTCGGGTACTACTATTATACCTCAGGGAGACACATCTCGGGTCATCACTGGTGCACTTCCATCTCTTACAGATTTCTGTTCACATGGCGGAACATCGACCCACTCTTTTCTTGATTTTTTTTTACCCTCGACACCTGATAGCCTTATAAACACCTGCTCGCATAGCGAGACACGGACCTCTCCCTTGCCGGATTCTATTTTCCCCAAAAAATATTATTGTCCACTGGTAGCACGGGAGCCCCCCCTACTTTTTTCTAATCAACTCTTCCCTTGGAGACCGAGAGTCTTGGTACCATGTCCACTGAACAAGGGGAGGATTTTTGCATCCCGGGTCTCAGCGAATCCGAGCGTGGGGACAATACACTTGGTGCAGTGCTGGATGTTAAAATATTGAGTAACTACAAAGAATATTCTTATCCCCTTTTGTGGATAAAATATATTCATTATTGATTTATTATTCATTAGATCAATCCCCTTTTGTGGATTGATCATGTCGGGCATTGTAATTGACCAAATCCCCTTTTGCAGATTGGTCAAACCCTAATTGTAATACGCAAATTAAGAAGTCGGCCCCCAGGCAAATTAAAGTGGTTTTAACCACCCAGAAAGACAAGTCAGCCCTGCAGTGAAGAGACACCTCCTTTCAGTGCTTGCCAATTTGTATAAATAAAGGAAGCCAACCACTTATTTGTTCACTCACTTAGCTCACTCATCTAGTGCGCAAGTATTGAAGGAAGCTGCAGTTACCAATTACCGGAAGAAGGAAGAGAGAAAGGCACATTGCTTGGGATAGGATATTATCTAGTGTTTGGTTTATTGTCTTGGCATTGTATTGGCTATCTATATTCAAGAATTTTTGCTGGGTTTTCTTCCCCATGAGGGTTTCCCAGGATAAATGTTGTGTATCATGTGATTGTGTTTCTCCCAGTGATCCTATATATTCTATGTTTATCTAGTAAATTGAAAAGTAACCTAATAATAGCTTAAATTTTAACATGGCATCAAAGCTAAGTAAAACGTCATTGTTGTTGTACAAGAAAATTGGGGTTTTTTATTAAAGAGGAATTTTAGCCCAAAGATCATCTAGGAAAGTGCGCCCTAGCCTGAAAAACTCATTGGCACCTTCAGCGCACCTTTTCAATGGATAAAACTCCGGGAAAGTAAAACCCTAGTTTTCACCAGTACCAGAAGTACCAAAAAAAGTACCAGGAAACCAGAAGCACCAGTCCAGAAATCCATTGGTCAAGTTTGAAGGGGCAAAATTTGGATTTTCTGAAATCTAAACACACCAAGATACTCGCCTCAGCCAAGCGCATCTCTTGGTAAGCTCAAAATTCAATTCTGAGCATTTTCATTTTTTGGTCATTTTCCTAGCTCCGGGTAAAACATGTCTGCAAGCACTAAGCTTGTTGACAAGCTAGAAGGTGTGGAAAACTTTCGTGCCTGGAAGTATAGGATTTAATTCATTCTTGAAGAGAATGACCTATCAAGATTCATTAAAGAGAATGTACCAGAACCCGTCGATGCTGCAGCTAAAGCAAAACACCAAAAAGACACAGTTAGGGCCAATAGAATCATTGCAGATTCTATCAAAGATCACTTGATTCCCCAAGTGGCCTCAAAGAAGAATCCAAAAGAAATGTTTGATGCCCTAACCTGATTATATGAAGGAAGGAACATCAATCGGAAGATGAATCTAAGAACTCAACTCAAGAATACAAGGATGCAGAAAGGAGAAACAATTCAAGAATATTTCTTCAGAATATCACAATTCAAAGAACAACTAGAAGCTAACTATGTAAGAGTTCTAGATAAGAAGAAAGACGTTTCAAAGATCAGATGCTACAACTGTCAAAAGTTGGGACACTTTTCCTATGACTATCCTCAAGGAAAAGGGAAAAGAAAACATCAAGCACATGCGGCAGAGGAAGAGGAATCTCCTCCCTCAAAGAAAGATTTAGTAGAAATTGAGGATTATGTACTTTAAGTTGAAGATAGTTGATTTGAATAAAGATAGCAAATGGTGGAGTCCGTGGAGCCTCCCCACACAAAAACAAAAGATAAGTATTCATGTTTATTTTTAGTATCTTGTTTACTTTAATACTTTGTCATTACAAGTTAGATTTTTGTGAGAATGTTAATTAACCTCATTTTATCTTAGTGTCTATGCAGTCTTATCAAAGAAGAGGACAAAGAAAGAGATAAAATATTTATTTCAGGTATGATCACTCATGAGAGTGACAAAGGTATGTGTTTAGCTATGATAGTAAGGGGAAATTTGGTAATTTCATAGCTAGAGTGAAAAAGAGTTCAAAAGTCTTATTTATGATTAGGGTTTCAGATGTGTACATGGTTGAACAAGTTTTTCTTAAGAAAAGATGTGTCCTACTCTGATAGAAATCATGATATAGTTTTATTTGATTACTGCTTATTGTTACTGACTGATTGACTAAGTGACATATCTCAAAATGCATACCGTAAGTAAGTTTACAGGTCTCAAAAGAAAGAACTTATACCTTGACTTGCAAAGGTTAGACACCATGAAGGACTTATGATGTGGTGATAGTTAGTAAGAACCGAACTATATCCAGTATCTATATAGGAGCAGGAGGCTCCTAAAAATGCAGAACATAAATGTTCAAGATGAAGAGAAAGATGGATACTCAGATATAGTTGATGAGATGCAGGTAACTACAGGTTGTTCAAGTACCGTTCTTATAGATGCAGAGGGAGAAGGTTGATCCAGTATGAAGTCAGAAAGAAAGAAATGTTCGAACTTAAGAAGACACCCAGGATATTATAGAAGAAAACTTCAAGGATGATGATTAGAATCTCTTAGTTTGGTGCAAGAGGGAGCTATGTCTCCGAGTTCGAAATGGAGGATCGTGATTTGGTGCAGTTAGGAAAACAGATGGACAATTGCTAGATATTTTGATCAAGATGAAAGTTATCCAGTAGATGGATGGTGACTAGCAAATGGGTAGCATCGTATTATACCATGGAAATATTTTGGACCACAAGAGATTTTTTCAGATCCCATAGCTAGACCTTCGTAGAAAAGAGAAGAGACCTTCGTAGAGAAGGAATGAGAAATCCCACAGGTAGACCTTCATAGAGAAGGAGAAAGAGAAGAGACCTTCGTAGAGAAGGGGAATGAGAAATTTTCCAAGATTGGCCTCTGTCCAAGTGTTGAGTTTTGGATACTTTAGGGACATGCTAGAATACTCTCATAGAGAGGGGTGTGACCACCCTTGTAGAGAGGAGTGTGGATGTTTCTCCAAGGGGCAGCAGACAAATACTCTCCTTTGGCCAAGGATTGAGTAGCTTGGAACACAAACCTTGACCATGTGAAATGGTTAGTTGGCTCTTGAGGTTTGTGTCGTGATTCTGCGTGGATCATGGAAAGGGAGTCTAGTCTTGCCTAGGCTATCATCTTAGCTTCTCTAGTTCATGTGGGATGACTAAGAGTGAAACTATGGTAGTAGTCCTCCCAAGTGGATGGGTGAGATAGATGACTACAAGAGAAGGGAGAACATAAAAGGAAAGGAAAAACTCATAGGACATATTCTGTGTGAAGATAAGAAAGAACATCTTCTGCGTGAAGATGAAAGAAAGAAAGAGTATCTTGTGTGGGAAGATAAAGAGAAAAAAAACTTCTAATGATTTATAGATATGCCAATCGTGATGCCAAATGACCAAGTGGATTATATTGATGCCTCATGTTACCCAATTGATGATTTTATCCAGTTGATGTTGTTGTTCAGTTGATGATGACATTCAGTGACCTGTCAAAAGATAAAGAATATCCTTCTTGTTAAGAGGGAGTGTTAAAATATTGTGTAACTGCAAAGAATATTCTTATCCCCTTTTGTGGATAAAATATATTCATTATTGATTTATTACTCATTAGATCAATCCCCTTTTGTGGATTGATCATGTCGGGCATTGTAATTGACCAAATACCCTTTTGCGGATTGGTCAAACCGTAATTGTAATATGTAAATTAAGAAGTCGGCCCCCAGGCAAATTAAAGTGGTTTTAACCACCCAAAAAGACAAGTCGGCCCTGCCATTGAAGAGACACCTCCTTTCAACGTTTGCCAGTTTGTATAAATAAAGGAAGCCAACCACTCATTTGTTCACTCACTTAGCTCACTCATCTAGTGTGCAAGTATTGAAGGAAGTTGTAGTTACCAGTTGCCGGAAGAAGGAAGAGAGAGAGGCACATTGCTTGGGAGAGGATATTCTCTAGTGTTTGGTTTATTGTCTTGGCATTGTATTGGCTATCTATATTAAGGAAGTTTTGCTAGGTTTTCTTCCCCATGAGGGTTTCCCAGGAACAATGTTGTGTATCTTGTGATTGTGTTTCTCTTAGTGATCCTATATATACTATGGTTATCTAGTAAATTGAAAAGTAACCTAATAATAGCTTAAAATTTAACACTGGATAATTTGATCCTGTCCTATAAAGAATTGTTGTCCCCCTTACCTCTCCCTACCTTCCTGGGGAAGCCGATACTCAAAACACAGGCTTCGAGTGCGGTCTTGGGATCCTTTGAGATCTTGGGTATGACCTCTAACAAAGATTACACCTGGTCAATATGGCTAGGCTTTGAACACTCTCTGATTTAAACAAGAAGTGCTCGTCGAAAGGAGGGGCCACCTGCTACACCATCTACTGATTTTCTTCCACCCCAAATTGATATTGGGGCGCTTAGAGGCATAAAATCCCTAGAAAGAGCCAAGCCATGATCTTGCTCTCCCTCAATACCAGAGGGGTGCCCCCCCCCCCTAAAAGCCGCCTCTTTTAGAAGGCTCCTTTCCAGAAATTCTCCGGATATCATTTTCCTATAGGAAACTTTGCTCGACGGTCAAAAGGTAAGAACTTTCTTGAACAAGTTCCACTCCAAGTGGCACACTTATTCTGTAAAATCTCTTGGCACCTTTGGGGGATTGGAAATTTCATGGGATCCTACAAAGTTTGATTTAACTTTGTTTCTATGCTGTGGTGGCATTCTACTGACATGTACCAACCAGTGGAACAACCAACATATCAACTTACTCATTTTATATGGTCCATGCACTGATAGAAAGTTATTTTGGGACAAGGTGGAAGCTCGGGGCTTGCTTGACCTTACTAATTTGATTATAGTAGGAGATATGAACTTAACAACATCTGCGGGGGAAGTGTGGGGGGCCTTTGCCACACTGGACTCTCTGACTGATTACTTTAATTCATTGTTTCTAGCACACGGTCTAGTAGACTATTCTCCAGACGTTTTGGTCCCTACTTGGCGCAATGGACGTGCGGGTTCAGAATCCATTTCTAAAAGACTTGATCAGTTTCTTATCACTGATCATGTTGTCTCCTCCGAGGGTAGGATCAGATCCTGGGTGGAATATCCCTATCTGTCGGATCATGCCCATATCCTCTTGCAATTTGACTTGCCTGCTCTTCGGATTACGTACCCCTTTAAATTGAATTCTAGTTGGCTGCTTGAGGAAGAATTCAATACTATTGTCAATGATGTCTGGAAATATCCCTTATTCTTGACATAGCCATGAATACAACAACGACTTGTCTGTAAGATAAAATTTCTTAAAGCCTGCATTAAACTTTGGGCAACTTCCTACAGAAAACAACATATCTGAAGACTCCAAGACCTTGAGCTTGAGATACAGGCTCTCTAGCATATGCACAAGCCGAGGACAACAGGGACAGGTATCAAAACTTGAATTGTCTAGAATCTAAGAGGAACCTACTACTACTCATAGAAGAAGCACTCTGGAGGCAACGTTGCAGAGCCAACTGGATAAAGTGTGGCAACCTTAACACTTAATTCTTCCACCATTTCGCGAGCTCTTGCAGGAACAAAAAACACATTTGGGAGATAGTAGATGAAGTTGGTACTCTCCACAGTGGACAACAAGCCATAAAGACTGCAACAACAAGCTTCTTAAAATCTTTCTATGAGGCAACGCCTCATGTTAATTTACAGGATTTAGTCGCAGTGGCCAGAATTTTTCCTTGATCAGTTACAGTGGATGATTCTCTTCTTTTAGATATCCCTTTCTCGCTATAGGAGGTTTTGGAAGCATTAAAATCTTTTTCCAAGGATAAAAGCCCAGGCCCCGACGACTGGACTATAGAATTCTATCTACATTTCTTTGATTTAGTTGTACCAAATTTCCTGGAGCTAGTGGAAGACACCAGACTTAGTGGAAAGGTGACTGGTGTAGTGAACTCGAATTTTCTAACACTTATTCATAAAGAAAATAACCCCACCACCTTTGGCAACTACAGACTGATTGCACTATGCAATCTGTGCTACAAACTAATCTCAAAAATTATAGCTACCAGTATAAAACCCATTCTCTCGAGGACACTTTCGGGTGAAGAACTAGGGTTCTTAAAGGGTCGACAGATTCTAGACGCCATTGGCACTTCCCATGAGTGCTTACACAACATAAAATATAAAACCTTTAAGGCTCTTATCCTAAAGTTGGACCTCAAGAAGGCATTTGACTGCATTGATTGGGATTTTCTCAGATTGATACCGACACAATCAGGATTCAGTCATTCCACAATCAAGTGGATCACGATCTGCGTGGTAAGTGCAAACTTTGTTGTTCCGGTTAATGGCGAATCTTCCACTTTCTTTCATAGTGGCAGAGGACTCAGGCAAGGCTGCCCCCTCTCACCACTCTTATTCTTTTTGGTTATGGAAGCATTAAGTTTTCTTCTCAAAAAAGGTCAAGAAGAAGGAAAGATTACTGGAATTAAAGTGTCCAGGATTATCAAGGTTTTACACCTCCTATTCATCGATGATGTTCTCATCATGACTAATGACACTCTACAAGAATGGAGGGAAATTAAAGCAATTTCAAAGATTTTCTACAGTGATGATTAACTGGACAAAATCGACTTTCCACTATGCAAATCTGCACGAACAAGCTTTGGAACAACTGAAAGGAATCTTCCCTTATAGTTTTGTTCATCTTTATGTCGGCTTTAAATACCTTGGATATACTATTAAAGATGATTCCTATAAGACCACGAACTGGAATAGGCTCATAGCAAAGGTCGAAAAAAAATTGGACATTGGTGCAATAGATGGCTCTCCTTAGGAGGCCGGTTCACTCTCATTAAAGTTGTCTTAGAAGGACAATCGGTTTATTGGATGACCCTCGCAACCATACCAACCACTTTTATTGATAAGCTTCAAAAATTAACCTATAATTTTCTCTGGTCGGGCATAACTGATCATTCTCGCCAACACACCTGCAACTGGGAATCTTTGGCCAAACCAAAAAATAAAGGAGGATGGGGGATCATAAACATCTTCCCTTTCAACAAAGCATTAGCAACCAACTCTCTTTGGCGCGTGTTGACAAAATCGGGCATTTGGCACTCTGTCATTAAAGACAAATATCTTCCCCATGTATTAGTAGCTACTTGGCTTCATGCAATGACTCATACTACCAGGGCAACCTCATAGATCTGGAGAAATCTGGTAAAGTCGACCAAATGGATAACTCAGTGGCTATGTTGGAAGCCAGGCTCAGGACACTCTATTATTATTGGCAGGGATTGCATCATAGGTATGGACAAGGCCTCTTTTCTCCCTCCACAGTTGATCACACATTTAAATTCAAAAAATATCAGGTACCTCTTTCAAGCTAGAGGAAGCACCAGATTTGAAATCCTATCAGACGACTGGATTACTAGCACTGAGCTTGACCTCTCTGTAGAGCACGCAACAAGCTGGGATAATTATTGTATGGAATTATCACGCTCGGGCATACAACTTCAAGACACCAATGATCAACTCATGTGGTCAGGGGGTGACAGATCGAGACTCTTATCTATAAAAAATGTCTATGTAGCCATTACAAATAATGTCTAGCATTTAAATATTAGTGGATGGAGGAAAAAATTATGGTCTTGAAACATTGCACACAAGATTAAGCTGTTCACCTAGATTTTGATAGAAAATAAATTCAACACTTGGGATAATCTTCAAAGAAAGGGCTGGGTTGGCCCCAACATTTGTCAACTGTGCTTTAGTGATGAAGAAACAATGATGCATTTGTTTATTAAGTGCACATTTACTTGACAAGTGTGGGACAAAATTACACTGGATAAAAAACTAAACATTGTTTGGGATGGGACTACACTACCTGCCTGCTATGATTATTGGTCAACAAGGGAGCACAACTTAAAAAATCTCCATTCTCTAGTCTGTTGGTTCATATGGTTGGATAGGAAAAAAAAAAGTCTTTGAAAATGGGACCCCATCCACAAGTTTTGTAGCCTACAAAACACTTGGTATGCACAAAAATTGGAAAGACATGCACCCAAGCAAAGTGACATTACAGAAAAAAATGAGGGCACTTGATATAGAGGATACACCTACGGGGTGGTTTGATGGATCAACGCAATCCAATGGCACACAGAGCAGAGCTAGAGGCCTGATCATAATCACTAAAAATTCATATTACAGATGGACCTTCAACTGTGGTTAGGGTACCAACACCAAGGCAGAATTATTGGGTGCCTAGCCCACACTGCACTTGGCATCCAGATTAAATATCGAAGTCCTTCAGATTCTTGGGGATTCTAGAATTATTATTGAGTGGTTGAACAACAGGGGCAAGCTACAAGCCATCTCCCTCATGGCCTCGAAGGATAGAATCAAACTACTACAACCCACTTTCAAAAAGCTCAGCTACAAGCATATATATCGTGAGCACAACAAAACAACAGATCTTATATCAAACACACCACTTCAAAAAAAAGCTGGTATTATCACATACAAATATTGGGTTGATGGTCATGAGGGCCCACCATACATCCTAAAACTATTTTAAGTCCTGCAACATCAGTACCTCAGTGGGCATCCCAGCCTGAGCGAAGGAAATATCTTATGCTTTTGTTTTTATTTTGAGCTTATTTGACAACTAGTTCTTGGGAATAACTCTTTTTGTAAACTTCTGATACATAGCAGTGCCTATATGTATAGTTACAATTTATGATCTTTCACCTTTTTGCTGGCCGAACGACCACTATAGGCGAAAGATACATTTGATAGTGGACTCTTTTGTTGGGATTGTAAATCATGTCATGAGAACATATTATATATTAATATAATTGAGGAATTTCCCTGTTTGAAAAAAAAGTATATATACATAATTATAGTTGTATTGGAATTAAAGATATACAATTTGGAAGTACATAACAAACACAAGTTCAAATAATTACGTGCTAGTTTTTATTGTAAAGCACAAAAGCTCCTTAATTTAAAACAATGAAATTATATCCACTTCCACTTCATAATTTACAAAATTCATTATAATCTGTAAAATTATCAAATAAAAATCCAAGATAATTTCATAAAAGAAATTGATTAAATCATGATGAAATTCAAATCTAGATTTTGATTTTAAGAAAAGAAGTCGTATAAGAGATAGGTCTCAAAAGTACCTTGAAACTCAAATATACCTTAAAATAAAATATATAAATAAACTATACCTAGATTTCAAAAGTACCTTAAAATAAAATATAGAAATAAGTACCCACTTCATGAATTTTTTGAACCATGCCATTTTTTAAGGCTTTGAATATTGATTTTAAGAAGAGAGGTTCTATACAAAAATTGTCAAAATTACCTTGAAATAAAATACAGAAATAAACCATAACCACTTGATAGAATTTTTCCAGTCATGGATTTGTTACAGAATGGAACAAAGTCCATAATTATTATACTTCATGCATTTAGGACTGTGTCATTTTTCTGCATATTTCTCTGATATATATATTTAAAAAACAACGCTATGGAAATCATAAAGTGTTTCTACTTGTAACAGTCTTAATATATTATATAATTTTTGTAATATATAATTATTAATAATTATATTAAATTAATTGTTTGAGGATATAATTATTAATAATATTTCCATAAATCGTCCTCGAGGTGTAGGACAGTCGGTGACGGAGTGTGTTGTTAAGCCACTCCGTGATGTTAAAGTCACCGGTTCGAAACCTGCGGGGATAAAAAATCCAACCATGTTAAGGGTTGGTGTGGCTCAGGCCGGGTGCGATCCCCAGGTGATTTTGACGGCTTAGATGCCCCTGAGTCGCGGTTTCTCAAGCCACAGGTTAATCGCGTAGCCAACAGGTCTCGCACAAATTAGCAAACAAAAAAAAATAAAATATTTCCATAAATCGTTTATGGTTGTAATAGTTTGAATATATTATATAATTTTTATAATATATAATTATTAATAATTATATTATATTAATTGTTTTGAATCACGACACCTACCGTCAATTAATGTATTTAAGTTCTATGCACTTTTGTGGTTTGATATTTACAAAGATTGCTAGTGCATGCGAAGTTGCAAAGTTGTAATTCAATTCAAAGTCCCCGCCTGGTGAATGCTTGCATGTTAAAGGTTACAGTAGTGATTCTTTTCTACTATTTCCGACCTCGGCAGTGATTGTTATTGGCCATGTTTCTTGCCTATAAAGTTTTGTCATAGACCATTTTTCCTTCGAAAACAAATTCTATGATCCACTGTTACTTTCAAATACTAATGCTAAATGTTCCTTTCAAATACTAATGCCAAAATCTTAGATTTGATATCTACATATTTACCCCTCCCATGTTTTTGCTAAGTGTAGACAAATTCATTTATAGGGGAGAGGAAAGTAAAACTTGGATTTACTCCAACCAGACATGAAACAATTTAACACAATATCCTTAATAAGTTGTATAATTGAAAAATAAATCAATGAAGCTTTATGTGTTTTTTTTTAGAGGTTGATGCAAGAAGATGGTCATCGAAATTATGAAAGGCAAACACTACAAATAATGATAAGAACATTTAAATGATGTTCAGATTTTATGTATGAATATACTATATATGTTGTTGCATTAAAGGGAAATGACAACATATTGCATTCCTTGAGCACATCAAACCCTAGCATCAACTCTTCACAGCAATAAGCGCCCATCAAAAAGATAAGAAATCTCCCAAGAACTGAAGACAATTATCTTTTTGTATGGATTGTTTTTGCTGCAAAATTTGGACATGGTTTAACTGAATCAGACTCGAGCTAGATTCTTCAAAATCATTGAAGCATATTGCTTGCATGGAAGTAATATTATTAAAGAAATTAAGATGCAATATGTAGAGACCAATATTGATGGCTCTACATCCATCAATATGTGAAGTAGTCCCGATGCAATCTGTAGAGACCAAGATTGATGGCTCTACATCCATCAATATGTGAAGCAACCCTGATGCAATATGTAAAGACCAAGATTGATGGCTCCACATCCATCAATATGTGAAGCAATCCTAAAATTGGAGTTATTGAAGTGCCAATAATGGCAATAGAAGAGACATCTCGCACACTGTCATGGAGTTGAGATAAGAGAAAGCCAGATGGTCATGGATATAATATAGAGCAAAGAGAGAGAATAGTATTGCAATATGTTAGATAACATTACTAGTCAAATGTTTTCGCCAAATTTTTGAGACATTTGTTATAATGCCTAAGATTTATTTTCACGGAAATCAACGCACTGGAGTTACTTGTTTGGTAGCAATGCAACCCTACAAAGAATAAGTCTAGATTTTACAAAAATGAAAAACCATTATTCATGAATTTTATAGAATAAAGAGAAATAATATATGGTAAAGAGAGAGAGAATAGTATTACCAGATGCCAGAAGAACTTTACTAGTAAGATGTTTCTGTCAAATATTTATTATAATGCCTAAGATTTTTTTACATAGAATTCTTTGTAGCCCTACAAAGAACTAGCGGCCTCCACTACAAGTCGAGTATCGATATGTGTGTCGCAGGGAACTTTAACAAATCATGTGCTTATTTTAAAATGTGGAAATTTAAAATCATATGCTTATTTTAAAACGTGGAAGTTTGTTCTTGACAAATGTCGGATAACACATCCAAGGAAAATATGGGCACATACACATGTTTACAAAACTGAGGGTAGAGACACATGTTTGCATATCTATGCATTTAGATGCATAGGGTTGACAAGCCAAGGTTTCCAATGGAAAATGTATTTGCTTTTCAACCAATTCTTGCCAGCACAACGAGTTGGCAGTATGAGGGATATATATGGTAATTCAATGAGGCATAGCTTCGTCTAGTGGATTTCAATGGATGTGATTTGGAGATGGGAAGGTTTGCGAGAGGAGGAGTTCTATCTGGCAATCTACATTGTTTTTGTGTGTATTGTCGTCTGATTTTTTTCAAACATTGTGTTGCACCAAATCAGGTTGTTTTCACCTATTTTCACCTAGAACTTCAATTTGAGAATTGATCTATAAAACCCCATGGAATTTCATTGATTTAAATTGTGTCCTTTAATATGAACTCATGTCCATACTCTTACATATAAGCCAATACTTCTAGGTGTCGCCATGGATCCCATCCCCATAATTAGTGAAGGTAACACTACAAGGACAAGACCCTATAGCGGAGGTTTTTGCAGAAGCCCCTATAAAAATAGCCCAAAAATTCGTTTATAGCGAAGGTGCGCGGGCAAATGTTTTAGCAAACGCTTTTTTAACGGTGTGTTTATAAGACTATACTGCATCGGTGCACCACCATATATAAATGCATCGGTGTTAATAGACAATGGTGCATTGTTGTAGAGTTATTTAAAAAACAAATAAAAAAACGTTGTGCATCATATAAAAGCAGATCGAATGCGCAACAAACAGGTTCGTCATCTTGTGTTTTTCTTCCAAAATGCATACCGGTGCGTCATTGTCCCCTTCCAGCAACGGGGCGCAACAAACAACTCCATAGCTTGTGTTCTTTATAAAATGCATAACGGTGCGACTCTGTCCTAGGGGCACACCACTGTGTTACACATGAGGCATCGTCACATGTTTTTAAAAAGAAACGGTGCGTTATTTGCATTGGTTAGCAACAATGTGCTTAACGCGCATGCATCGAAACAGGGTTTAAATAAAAACCGACAATAAAAAAGATCGTGGGCCTGGTGCGCACACGACGGGCACACTGGGGCGCAAAACACAGACCGATGCATATTTTTCATGAGGGTGCTCCATATGGTGCACCATCACAATGTTTTTAAAAATTAATGGTGTGCTATCTGCAGTTGTGCGCACTGGTGCGCTTAACGCGAGTGCACTGGAATATGGTTAAATAAATAAACGACGGTAAAAAACATTTTTACCATTTCCAGTGCAGAGAAGCTCTCAAGCACCGATGCCTCCTTTGCCCAATTGAAGTGCACTGTCATTGGTGCTTCCGTTGCTTGCATTGATTCTGTTCGGTGCTTAGTTCGTGGGATTCCAATTTTGCCATATGGTGGGCAAATTTCATTCTTTTCACTACATCCCAACGATGCCTCCTTGATGAGAAAATGTTTGGGTAAATTCTTTATTTCTTTGTACATTTTCTTTTTAGCGGATTAAATTTTGAAATTGAGTTAAATTTGCATTGTTAAAAAAAAATAAAAAATTATGCGCAGTGCATTCGAGTCGTTCAGCTCGCACTGTGCGCGGTGCGCCCTGTAAATTTTACAGGGTGCACTGATCATGTATAGTCTGTTTTTTATGGTGTGACGTATTACATAATCCACCAGTGTGTACTTACCAACAACACATCGGTGCATACTTACCAACGACGCATCGGTGCGTCCGAAGTAACAAAAGAACCGTCCAAAATACATAGTTTCCACTTAACGATGCGTCGTTTGTATGTACACACCAATGCATTCATAAAACTATACACATCATTGAATGGAAACTATTTATTTTCATCTGTGTGTGTCGAATAAATGCATTGGTGCGTTTTTGATAACGAACGCACCAATGCGTTTATTGTGAACGCACCGATGCGTTTATTGTGAACGCACCGATGCGTTTATTGTGAATGCACCAACGCTTTTATTGTGAATGCATCGGTGTGTTTATTGTGAACGCACCGACATAAATAAATAGTTTCTTTTCAATGGTGTGTTGGTTATATGGAACTCATCCGTGCGTTCCTAAAAATATATGCACTATTTAAAATAGAAAAGGTACATCTAAACGGTGTGTCCTTTATATGTATGCACCAATGTGTTTATAAAACTATACGCACCGTTAAATGGAAGCTATTTATTTTCACACGTGCATTCCAAATAAACGCATCGGTGCATTGTTTATAACTAACACATCAACGCGTTCATAATACTATACGCACCATTTAAAATAGATAGTTGTTCGAGTGGTGCGCCGTTTATATTTAATGCATTGGTGCATACACAAATTACCATGCACCGACTAAAATAAATTTCACTTTGCATGCGGTGCGTAAGATATGTGTGCGCACTGTGGGAGGTGCGTTACTATTTTTCAGGCGCACCGAAGATTCTTATTATTTTTTTTTGACAAAATTTATGTTTGCATATTTTGAAATAAATTTCTCATTTACTGAAAAAAAGTTATGTTTTTATGTATGATGATGATGTAATTTATATGTTAATTATGCAGAGACGTCAATGCATGGAGGAGCAACAACAGATACTGGACTAGTACAATATGGTTCGGGAGTGAGAGATTAGAGAGAGGGAGAGGGATTTGTACCCTCGACCTAGTATTGTAGCTACACGACTCCTCTTGAGGAATGTAGGCCTCCTCAAGTACTATGAGGAGGCTACATCCTTGAAGAGGAATTCCACCTTTCTTGCGTAGATGATCTGTCGATGGGATGCCCATCAACAGGCATTCAGAGTCAGTCCTCATGAGTGGTATCATCCCACCGAAGAGGATGTTTATTTTATCACTGGGCTATCTAGGAGAGGGGATGATTTTCCCCAGTTTCTTGATGTCCCAGTGGGTGTTACAGCTGAGAGTCATCTTGCCTACTCTCAGAGGTATATTTCACGCGATATACCTTCTCCTAGTGATTTTCAGGTGGCTGGTGGACAATTACGGATATTGTTCGGTGCAGAGGACGTTAGGTGCCTCTCATTGTTACCGTCGACCATTTAACACTTTATTGGTGATAGTCAACGCATTAGCTGCACGCTTTTATATTATGTGGATTCATTGATACAAAGGCCATGACTTATTAGGTGGTATGCCATTTTCTTGAGGTAGTTTTGTATAACACTGGATAGATGTTAGATGGGAGGGCTAGCTTCCCATTCTCTTTAGAGTTATTTTGTTTGTTTTTTGAGAGGTTTCCAGAGACGAGACCTAGTTTTGTCCGTTGGCCTCCTAGGCCGATGATCGAGGTGCGGATACACATGTGCGGTGAGATGATGCCCAAGAGGGGCATGCCTAATTGTTCAGCTAGGATTTCTAGGGAGGCACTTGATCTATTATCCAGTGAGGCAGATCACATTTTCGTGATGGTTCCATGCCCTTACGCGAGGATGGATTGGCGAGGATGTCTCAACATCCTCTTCACAGTGAATGAGCCACCAGATGATTGAGGTAAGATTTAAATTAATCTTGTACTTTCATTTTATTGTCTTACTTATTTTGAATAAATTTTATTCTAGCATGTTCTTTAATGTATTTTACTAGATTTTTTAATGAAATTGTCGACTAATTATTAACTTGTGTTATATTTTGTAGGTGCTAGCACATTGTTGGGGACATGCCTCCTCCCCCTCCACCTGATGTAGATGAGGAGATGGTTGAGGCTACGGCGGGTCATGATCCTCAACCATATATACCACCCAACATGCAGTGTAGGCCAGATCTCAGATATAGGTTGGAGGTGTGTGATAGACTAAGTGCAGTTTTGGTTGGTGTGAGAGTCTGCCCTGTCCAGATGAGAGACATCGGGGCTAACCCTGATCTCTTGCAGCTCTGGACAGACTTTCCGCGCGATATGATGTCTCTTATGCGTCATATCGTTGGAGCTGCCAGGTTACTGGTAGGGATGAGGGATGACACATCGTTCAACATTGATGATGATGAGGGTGGTGATGATGATCATCAAGGTGGCGATGGTGGCACTTCTACTTCAGTACCTCCTCTGGGTGATAATGGCACCTCTTCTTCAGTACCTCCTCCTTGTCCTCTCAGTGTTGAAGTTGATCTGGGTGTAGGTGATCATGGCGATGTTGCAGATCAGGGTGGTGATGTTGATCATGGTGGTGATTGCACTTCTGCTTCAGTACCTCCTCCTCCTCCTCCTCCTCCTCATCCTTCACCTCGCACGGATGAGCAGGGCACATCACCTATTCTTCCACAGCATGCTTCGCCTAAGAGACTACGACTAGATATTTAATTATAACAGTTATTTGTATTGTTGACCAGATATGTACATTATAGCAGTTATGTTACTTGTTCATATATATTTTAAAAAAAATTTGTTCATGTTGATGTACTTAATTTATATGTTGGTGTTGATGTTGATGTTAGGTCATGTTAAATTATATTAATCTTCAACCTTACTTTGTATCACAATTTTACAAACTAAAATACCAAGTTGATCATGTTTTTGTAGCTAAGAGGTCTTGAAAAGTAAATAAGTTATAAAAAAGGGTAAAGATATGTATTATGTTATTAATTAAAATTTGGGCAAGTTAAAAGTAAATTATATTAATCTTCAACCTTACTTTGTATCACAATTTTACAAACTAGTTTACTTGAAAGTACAATGTGAGAATTGGTCCTTATTCCGAGAATATTGCTTTTGTTCATAAGTTCATAATGAACAATTAAAAATAGTTATGATAAGCTCAATTAGCATTCATAAAATACTTGTGATATTTTAACTTCCTCTTAATTGTAATTTGGTCATATTTTTTTATATTCTCATAATTAATACAAGTCTGAAAATCTCTAATTCAACATTTTTTTACTATATACTATAAGGATGCAAGAATATCAAACTTAACCAAGAAAAGAAAACAAGTTATAAAAACGGGTAAAGATATGTATTGTGTTATTAATTAAAGTTTGGGCAAGTTAAAGTAAATTATATTAATCTTCAACCTTACTTTGTATCACAATTTTACAAACTAGTTTACTTGAAAGTACGATGTGAGAATTTGTCCTCGTTTAGAGAATATTGCTTTTGTTCATAGGTTCATAATTAATAATTAAAAATAGTTATGTTAAGTTCAATTAGCATTTATAAAATCTTTGTGATATTTTAACTTCCTCTTAATTGTAATTTGGTCATATTTTTTTTATATTCCCATATTTAATACAAGTCTCAAAATCTCCAATTCAACATTTTTTAAGGACAATGATGTTTTTTTTGAAAAACTCACTTAAGAGGCTCATTTTAGATCTGAATATTCCCCTAATTAGTATGTATGAACTCAAAATTAAAAACTAATACAATATAATACGATATGGTAATGATATGAAATGGTGGGTAACAAAAATACATTATAAAATTATGATATAAAATATTTGATATTTACAATACAATAATATATTGTTTTTTAAAGTAAAAGTTAAAATTCAAATACTAAAAATTCAAATATCATCTAGATTTACAATGGAAAAATATTTATATCATTTAATTATATCATCCAATCAAAAAATTAAAAATATTTCATATCAAATATTAAATACTAAGAGCATTATTTTTTTAATAATCAAATTATTAAATTCACTATAGATTTGAAAACATAAAAGAAGTAATTAAAGAATAAAACATGTATAATATATCACTCTCTGTTGTCATCGCCCTGATTATCTTCCTCGCTTGGCATGATAACACTGTTGTTCTCAAAAATATGTTTTGATCTAGGGTTGTGTCTTAATACAAACCACCAATCCCTATCCAACACATCTCGGTAAAAAAACACTTGGTTGTAGTGTTTTGGGAAAACTTAAGGCTCTTTAGCTTCATCCCACATCTTCTTAGAGTTGATACATATCATCCCACTATCACGATCTTCCTTTACATTATTCCAATCAAAGGTGTCCCACCACTTGCACCTAAAAATAACACATTGGAAAGAAGAGAACTCCACTCGAATGATCTCTTGTATTTTTCCGACGTCAATAACTTCTTTTGTATGGTGTTTTGATCATGGAGGATAGCACGACTAGATTGGTCGAACTTAACTTCCACTTCGCATAATTGTGTTACATTTCCATCATCAACATCCTTTGTACGAAAATGATGTCCATATTCCCACATAGATGGGAACAAATGCACCTATAAAAAAGTGAACAAATCACAGTGTCAATATGTGTCTAATAACCCGACCATTAAAATATAAAATAACATAGATGTGCTTACAATTCAAACGTGCATTACAAAGTTAAAAATTATGTACACAAATAGATTATTATTGAGTTGATGCAACCAATCCCTATATTTAGTGCATCCTCTTCTTCATGCGGGTAACGACCAGATGCACCATATTTATCTCTCACTTGGTCAGCAACCCAACTATTGGGGCATATCATTGGCATATTTTCTTTTAAATGATAAGGATAAGGCATGCTTCTACCATTCAACTGTCCGAATTCTTTCCTGTCACTTTCCCATTTCCTCCTCTTTTGTTCGTACAATGCGACCCACGTCTTTGTTGCCTCCAAATTGTAAAGAATGAATTTATTGATGGCATCAATTTCTAAATTCACTGATGTATTCATGAAATGAAACCAACATATAGTACATATGAGATCATGATCAAAATATACATTATGAAGTTTGGTGTGAATAGTTACTATGTAGAAATTTGACAAACGATAAGTCACTTACTCTTTATCAAGCGCCTTTTTCCATTCGTTTAGAGAAGCTCCCCTTCTCTTTTGTCTTCATCCCTTTTGTCGTCCCAAATCACTGCACCTGTTGTGTTGTCGATATGCTTAATGAACTCACTGGCATAATAGAAAGACTCATATGATATGTACCCCTCTGTCATAGACCTCTCAGGTTTTTCGCTTTGACGAACAAATCCTTTCAATTTCTTCATGTACCTCTCTAAAAAAAACATCCAACGACAGGATACCACCTCGACTAATTCAACCTCATCTACTAGGTGAATTAGAAGATGAACCTGTAAGTCCTTGAAACTCGGTGGTAGTTCCTTCTCAAACATACAAACAATCTTAGCTATCTCTTGACGCCATCGTGGAAAGCTAGCCACATGAATCTCCTTTTACGTGATCCAACATACAAATGAAAATAATTTAGATATGGCACGCATTAGGTCATGGGGGAAGTCATGGTTCACACACCCACACACGAGCAGAGGATAATGACACTACAAAGTAAACCCATACAAATTATTTTTGTTTTATCCCATGGCATAAAGATAAAAATTACAAATAATAAAAACATATTTTTGACATATGTCGTACCATTAGAAGGTTCAAATGGTCATGTTATTTCAACCCCGACAAATGGTCTTGACGCACAGTGAAGCAACGTCGTAGGGAAGACCCATATAAAGAAGGCACCGTCACACCCAATATAACTTCCTTTGCTAAAGAAACATCTTTTTTCTTCAAAATCCATGGGACATCACCTTCTTTGAAAGACCAAGAGGGACCAACCTCTCCTCTACTTTCTTGTCTTGGCCAATGTTTCTTTCTATTTTTTGAAGAAATAAGATCTCTCCTCACAGCCAATGTGTCACTTTCTTTCGATGATATGTTCCTCCATAAAGAAGATGAAACATTTTTAAATATATGCATGGGATCTAGTAACTGGGCAATCTTAAGATGCTCCCAATATGGGAGCTCATAAAAGATAGATTTCCTTTTCATCCCAATGGGAAATTTCTCAACATAGGTGTCGAAGAATTATGGATCATCGAACATAGGCTCCCCATTTGAATCGAACATTTATGTAATATCCTTCTCCTTCTCTCTCTCATATACTCTAAGCCATTCTGTTGGTGTCATTATTGCAAGCCTTTGGGTTCTCTCTGGTTTACCATTGAAAGTGGATGTTGCTCTTTTATAAGGGTGTTCTTTTGGGAGGAATACCCTTGAGCAGTCATACACTGGATTTCATAGGCGGTTGGACCACCTAGCCTTCAAAGAAGGTTCACAACATTTACATCCATGATAGGCTTTAGTTACAAGACCTGCAAAATTATTGTATACATAACACGTTAGCATTTAATAATAACATGTCAATCACAATGAATTAAATATGCAAATAAATATTGTTATGTATATAAACAAATCAATAAACATGTTGATTATCAGAGCAAACTCCTAAGACTAGATAATCATGTGTGGTGTAAGCACTTATGCCATACAACGTAAAACTCCTCTCTGTTGCGATGGGTCTTGATACATTGCATAAATGTATCCCTTCCCATAATTCCTTCAATTCATCTACCAATGGTTGTAGGTATACATCCATATCCTTCACTTGTATTCTACCAGGGACTATAAGAGCCAACATAAGATGTTCATTCTTCACGGACAACCATGGGGGGATATTGTTATTGATCACTACTACAGGCCAAACATAATAGTTGGTGTTTTGGAGGGAATATGGGTTCACTCCATCCATTGTTATGCTAAGTCATAGACTTCATAATTTATCCTTGAATTTTTCTGGCCATGTATCCTCTATATGCTTCATGGCTATTGAATCGGTTAGGATTCACATAACTCCCAACTCACTTCTATGCAAGGCATGCCATTCGTCCAACATAGCTAATTCTTTGTAATGAAAGAGCCTTTGAATCCTTGGGATTATAGGCATGTGCCTCAATATCTTATGAGGAGGACCATGCAATTTACCATTTTTATTTGATTTATGGTACCTGTCATGCCCACATTTCAGACATATCTCTTTGTCTGCATATTCTCCTCTATATAGAATACAATCATTTAGACATACATGATATGATATATATACTCAACACCCAACATTTTCAACAACTTCTTTGCCTCTTCGCAACTATCGGGCAAAACATTATCACTAGGAAGAACCTTATCTTCGAATATCCTGCAGTCAGTGGGAAATAAAAATGTACAAGGTCATTTAATGTTTATAAAAGTAACCATTTCTAATGTTGATTGTGTGAAAAGATTTCTCAAAATTAATGTAAGGCACTTGTTGGTCAATTACCTCAATATTGCCAAGAAACATGCATTTGACATGCCAAACTTTGCTTTCACGTTCTACAGTAACATTGTTGTCCCAAGCTAGGTAGACTTTGACCGGGCACTAGGTCCAAAGAGAGGGGTGGTGGAAGCAGATTTTAGGCTTTCAAAAATGGTATCATTAATATGAGCATCATCCCCTAGCTCATCGTTCTGGAATGTGTTTAACAACATTGTCTCCATGACATTCATATCCCGTAAGTAATCATCCATACCAACCTCTTTTTGATTGTCTCCATTGCCAACTTCTGAAGAACTACTAGTATTGTTGTAGTCATTCCTAATTGGTGAATCTGGACATAATGAGAATTGAATAGGTGGTTGATTCAACCATTCTTGGTACGCATCCTCTTCGAGTTGTGCTCTCATTGCAGCCTTCTCTCGGGTTGACATTGTTGTGGGGTGCAACAGAAGATGGTAGGTAGGTTTTTCATCATCAGAAGAATCCTAATTTCAAAATTATTGAACATTAGTACATCGATGATATTAGTAAGCACAATATTATATTGAACGGTTCCTTTGGTATGATGTTAGAGGTAGGGTTCTCGAGGGGACAAGTGCAGACTCTAGGGGTCTTGCGTATAACTCATTTAAATGATCCTCATGGTTCATATGGGTATGGATAGTCTTGGACTCCACCCGTCTTGATTCGAGATTGCTTACAACCAACTTTGGGTGTCAGAGCTCCACTAGATGGCATTGATTCAACTTTCGTTCAAACTACATTGCTTGCTTCTCAAAGGGAGGTAGCTAAGGAATCCAAGGAAATCGAGGGTGGTGTTGGGTCAAATTTTGATTCTCTTGTTTTGAGCTCTAGAGGAGGGAGTGTGAAGATTGTAGCTCAGAGCAGTTCTCATGGAACGATGCCTCCCAAATCATACTATAAAAAATGAAAGCTAGTGAAGTCAAGGGGAGGTGAAATATCTTTGATAGTGGCTGAGGATATGAGGGTGGCTCAAATCGCAGGCTTGTCGTGTTTGAAGTGGTCAATAAATTATGTGGCAGAAGAGTTTCAATAATTGCGATGGGGACATGGCTTGAGGAACCTGGAATTAGGTTATTAGGTATATACCGACCTATCATATGTTATATAGGGGATGGATGGAGATTATTTTCCAGGAGAAATCAGATGTTTCCAAAATCCCGGCAGGACTTTTTTATCTGGGAAGAAATTTGTTTGTAGCCAAGCCCTAACATCCTCTATTCAATGCTAGTGAAGAGACGTTATTGAGATGGCCAACTTGGATACAAATCCCAAACTTACCCATTGAGTTTTGAACCGATAGCGGCCTCAAGGCTATAGGTAATGTTTTGGGGTCCTTCATTTCCTCGGATGACATGCATAAATCCTATCGTTGCATAGATATTGGTCAATTTAGACCTTAGGAAGGGTCTTTATGAATCCATTGATTTGATTGCGGGGGAGCGTAGTTATACTCAAGTTCTAGATTACAATAATATCCCTTTCCATTGTGTTTGTCGTCACTGAGTGGGACATGTAGCGAAGGATTCTTCTTTCAGTTTTCATGCAAAGAATTTTAATTGTGTTCAAGCACACGATGATGTTGCTTTGTTGTCGGTGATCTCTTCCAACCTCAATTCCAAGATTCATCAGGATATTCCACCCGAATCGGGTCAGTTGAAGGAGGACATGATCTTGGTACAGTCAAATATGAAAAATTCACATGCATTAGAGCATGAGGAGAATGCTTCGTGGGTGCATTATCCCGAAGTCGAACCTTTTATATAGGATTTTCCTTGAAAGGTGGTTACTTCTCATGCTCGGGGGGACAAGCTAGAGAATTCCCCGTTGGATATCGATTTAGCAAAGGAAGACTTGAGTAATTATTTTCCTCTCTCTCCACATTCTATTGATGGTTATTTCCTAATCATATTGGTCAACGAGATTGCATTGTTGGGTCGTGAGGTGGGGGCTCTACTTGATTCATCTGTGGTTTCCGCGGGTGGGGTACCTTTGGAGTTTTCTATAACTTTGGGTACAGTCAATTTGGGGGTTCTTCACGTGCCTTTTGTGGTAGGGGAAGGTTCCTCCTCTTCCTCTTACGGTCAAGAGACTTATAATTTGTTGGTCTGGGCACTAAATCCTTTAAAGACTCGAGGTTAGTCTGAGTTGGGAAGAAGTATACTATTAAACATGCCAAGGAGCAGGCCTCACATGATGTCACTTAGGGATGGAAAATTGTTTTACTAGGGATCCTTAGAGAAGGACATAATCCCTTGGAACCTTCCTCGTGAATTTTTTGTCTGCTAATATGCGTGGTTTAGGGGGGAGGGATAAAAAACATTCTCTTAAGTGTCTAGTTGTCCTTGATAAGCTAAACAATTTTTTTGTTAAGGAGTTGATGTGTACTTGTGATCTGATAATTAAAGAGTTGGTCAAGTTGCTTATGGGGTGGTCCTTCCAGGGGATTGATGCTTTCATCCTTTCTATAGGATTGATCACTGGTTCTAGTGTCAATCTTTTTATTTTAAATTGTTTTTCATTTGTAGTCTGCTTTGTTCACTGAGCTGCTCAACAAGGAGATGGGTCACTCTTTCTTTTCTCAATATCTATGGTCCTTATGTTTCTCACAAAGTTTTTTTGAATCGATTATTTGATTCATCATGTATTCGATCAAACTCTTTAACAATGGGGGGTGATTTGAATTTCATCACAAGTAGGTAGGAATTATGGGGCTCATGTCCCAAGGAAGACGTGTTGGCTAATTATTTTTTGAATAATTTTAAATTGGAAAGTTTGGTGGATGTCAAACCCACCCTCTTGTTGCCTACTTCGTGTAATAATTGTTCTGAACTAGAAGTGATCTCCAAAAGGTTGGATCGTTTTTTAATTCATCAAAATATCATGCAGGGGGTTGGAGTGGTCCGGTCGTGGGTTGGAAAGATAAGGTGTTATGACCCCTTCTCTATCTATATTGAATTGGATGGATCCTTATGGAAGTCGGGCTCACCATTTAAATATTGTCAAATAGAAACATAACACATAATCATCCTCAACTTTTATATGTCCAACTCAATTCTTTGAAATTTTATTGGTTATTGAATTTCCAACTCAACAACCACGGATTTTCTTATTAGGCCCATTTTTGGAGAAAATATCCTCTAATGCAATTTTTGAGAGGATTGTCTCTTTGGATATTCTGTATTTTTGTTCAGGGTTTTCAAGTTTCTATGTTCTCAAAAATTTCAATTTTCTCTTTGGTATGGGTGTTGTGTTTTCTTGTGAAAATTGGCGCTGACTCTTGAGCACTTTCCCAACCACTTAAAGGCAATCCTTGGAGTGTTTTTATGGGTATATTGGCTTGTCAAGTTTCAGTTTCTAGACCAGGTCTAGTTCTTTGTCTTTGGACTAGTGTTAATGGATCTCAAACAGTTGCAAGATATTAGGAGAATTCTTGAAACCCATGAAGAAATGAGTCAATGTGACATAAACTCTTTATTCTTGATCACATCAAAATTCTAACGAACATCAATCTATCTCTCAATTTGCTTCTATTATGGATACAATGGTTTATCAAAAACGTCAAATTGCCACCCTTGAAGTTGAATGTAGCACGTTAAGGAATATGGTAGTCAACTTGTGAGAAGATACTCAATTTGGGGCATCCTATCAACGAATGTCCATGAATTCAGGTCAAGGAGAGATAAAGGAAGAAGATATTGTCCACTAGCTAATTGAGGACATGGAGATAGGGGACCAGGACTCTATCCCAACCAACATAGGATTGGAAGAGGCCACCAACTACCACATTTTCTGTTAAGATAATGCTTTTTTACGTTATTAGCATATTAGGCATTATCTATCAAATCTATAGTCGCAACAAGCATTGAGAAGTTTTGTCAGCTAACATATGTAGGTTTTGTATTTTGTTTGCAAGAGACTATCCATTTTGTTTGAAATTAATGAACAAATAATATGATGTAATGGCATTGCCAAGCATAACTTAGACATTTTGATAACATAAATTCCCCATTTTCGATTGAAAAAAACCACCTTTATTTAATAAATTTAAAATTAAATAAATCTATATTAATTAAATTATAAATTGTTTTTATTAAAATAAATTTGTTTAGATAAACATTAATTTCTTTTTTAATTATTTAACAATTTTATTTAATATTTAAAACTTTCATGACTCAACTAATTTTAACATATTCCATGCAATTTGATCTTTAAATCTCAATCTATATTATAGAGATATAAAAACATTATATTATATACTTGATTTTTAATTAAAGAAATCTCTTGCATTGCAATTTGAAAACTATGGGCTTGAAAACAATTGTATATCAACGGATCTTTGGCTCTAGGATAATAAAAAATACTCTTTCACACTCTCATCACTCTGGTTATTTTATATGGATGTGAAGTTTGGGGTTGCAACATATCTAGAGAATCCTGGAGAAATATAAAACATACCCAAAATAATTTTATAACTTATAATCTCAAAATTAAGGGCAATACACCCTATCCTATCCTCCTCGTAGAAGCAAGGCTCTCCCCGATTGAGAGCATTGCCATGATTAGATACCTAGCTTACAAGAACAAGATAAACAACATGGATGACAAGAGACTCCCCAAAATCACTTCAATCTCTGGCCAAAACCACTAGCCACTCAAGCACGGATGACATAAAGATGCCAAATCTTGGCTAAATCATTGGGAGTACAAGAAGAAGCCATCATGCAAAATATAGATAATATTACAAAAATTATTGCTTCTAAATTTAAGGAGAATATGTGGTGTGATAAATAATTAGTGGATAAAATAAAATTAAGATACTACAAGGAGGTGGTCAACCCTAATTTAGAAGATCAAAAGTACCTTTCAATTTTGAGAAGTGCAAATAAGAAAATCAACATTACTAAAATAAGATCAAACTCTCATGAGCTACATAGTGAAATTGGGCATTGGACAATTCAAAAAACACCGTGGGATGAAAGAACTAGTCATCTTTGTGACACTGTAAGGGTAGAATATTAAAAACACTTCCTATTAGATTGCCTTGCCTATACCCATATTAGATCCCAATTTTAATTAAACTTTCTAGGTTTTTAGAGCCGACTTTCTAGTTTTCCACCTCCCCTAGGTTCAGTGTTTATCTCTTCTGTTCGGTTTCTTATTTACCCAAGCTTAAATGTCCTAAAGATGGGTCTTGATATGGACTTGAAACGTCGACCTTCGATTGTCAATACTGTGGTTCCTCCAAATCTTCTTAACAATTCCTCTCACATAAATCTCACTGTTCACTTTCTAACCTCCTCAGTCATCAAAACTATGGTGATCTTGGAATGCCTCTCTTAATGCTTTTTTAGCATAGAAACACAATTTTAAAGAATCAAAGTAATATCTTACCTTCTTAAGGTTCGATAGACCAATTGGTCTCAGTGGACATTAATCAACCTCATCATCATCACACCAAAAAAAAAAACTAAATAAAATAAATGACAATTATAAAAAAAATTATTCTCATTCTAGTATATACAATTAAATTGTATAATTTATATTGAATTTATATCTAAATTATTACTTTTAATACAAAATTATTTATTAAAATAATTTTATTGATTTATAAAATTCTAGTATAAATATTTATATATCTTTTAATTTTATTGTTTTTTATAATATATGTAATTAATATTAAATCTATATATAAATGGCGACGACTATGTGGTTTTGAGTCTAGGTATGGGCATAGGGTTATGCAGGTAGGGGCTAGGTCTATATGAAGGACAACTACTGTCCAATCGTAGACTACTTGGAAGACTCCCTTTCCGAGGATCAAATCTTTTCTAACCCTTGTAAATTAACTTTTCCTTTGATATTAGAGGTGGGGTTCCAGAGGGGATAGGTGTTGACTCCATAGGTCTTACGTCCAACTCATTCAAATCATCCTCATGGATCAAATGGGCATGGATCATCTCAGGATCCACCCATTTGTATTAGAGATCACTTACAACTGGATTTGGGCGTTGAACCTCCACTACATGGAATTGATTCGACTTTCGTTCAAATTAGTTGCTTGCTTCTCAGAGGGAGGTAGCTAAGGAATATAGGGGAGCCGAGGGTGGTGTTGGGTCAAATGTTCTTTCTCCTATTTAGGGTTCTAAAGGAGGGAGTGTAAATATTGTAGCTCATAGTAGCTCTTATGGAACAACGCCTCTAAAGTAAACTATACAAAATGCAAGCTACTGAAGTCAAGGGGAGGCGACATCTCTTTGATAGTGGGTGAGAATCTGAGGGTGGCTCAAACTACATAGCTTGACGGGTTTGCAATGGTCGATGAATTATGTGGTAGAAGAGTTTCAATAGTTGCATTGGAGACTTGGATTGAGGAAACTTGGAATTCAGTTATTAGGTATACACCAACCTATCATATGTTGTATGGGGGATGGATTGGGATGATTTTCTATGAGAAATCAGATGTTTCCAAAATCTTGGCAGGATGTTGGTATCTAGGAAGAAATTTGTTTGCGACCAAGCCCTGGCATCCTCTATTCAATTCTAGTGAAGAGACAATGTCAAGATGGTAGACTTGGATAAAAATCCCAAACTTACCCGTTGAGTTTTGGACTGATAACGGCCTGAAGGCTATATGAAATGTTTTGGGGTCCTTCATTTCCTCGGATGATAGGTATAAATCATGTGTTGTCCACACCATTGCACAAATACTGGTCAATTAAGACCCTAGGAAGGGTCTTTATGAATCCATTGATTTTATTGTTGGGGAGTGTAGTTATACTCAAGTTCTGGATTATGTTAATATCAATTTCCATTGTGTTCATTGTCACTGAGTGGGACATGTAGTGAAGGATTTTTCTTTAAATTTTCATGCCAAGAATTTTAATTCTGGTCAAGCGCATGGTGATGTTGCTTCATTGTCAGTGGTATCTTCCAACTGTTCATATTTTTCATCATCCAACTCAAACTCTATTTTCTCAGGTTCTTCTTAACTTGGTAGGAATTATTGTTTGGGAACATCTTTAACCTCTCTAAAAGAAACATCCCGACTGTAAACAATATTCTTAGTTTATGGGTTCCAAAGCTTATAACCTTTCATACCATATTTATAACAAATAAAGATACACTTTTCAGCTTTATTATCCAACTTACTCCTATCTTCCTCTGGAAGATGTCCATAAACGTCACAACCAAACACTCTGAGATATTCAAGAGAGGATTTCTTACCAATCCATACCTCATGCGGAGTTTTGTCCAACAATGTTGATGAGGGTGATCTATTTACCAGGTAACATGCAGTACCCACTGCCTCTGCCCAAAATTCTTGTCCTAACCTGGAACTACTGAGCATGCTCCTTGATTTTTCCATCAACGTCTTGTTCATCCTTTCTGCAACTCCATTTTGTTGAGGTGTTCTGATATGATGTTGAAAACGGAGAGATAAATAACACAACAAGAAATCATGCACATAAATAGACACAAGAGATTTACCTTGGAAACCCTTAACCAGGAAAACCAACACCTAATAAATATCTATTAACCTTGGCCAAACCAATCCAACAATAACCACTTGAAGCTCCTTGAGCCCAGTTAAAATGGAGCATCTCAAGCCATTAAATAGGCTTCATCAATTACAAACCTAATTCCTTTACTGGAATTAGATTACAATGCAAACATATGCATGGAGTGGTGATAGCCATGCAAACACATGCACAGAGTGGATATATCCATGAAAATTCATGCATGGACATGCATATCCATGGAAAGACATGCGTGGAGTGTAGATATCCATGCGAAGACTCACATCAAATACCATGGGCCCGTAAACCACCAACGGTAAACCCAACAATGACCAAATCAATGACTCTATGACATAGTGAAGTGTAACCCAACATTCCCCCTTTTAAACTTGACTTGGGATAAACCCCAAACCCCCTCAAATTTTATAAACCAAGTATCCGCGAATACAACATGCCCCCCTATTACCTATGTCTATGTCTAGACTTTATACCAGTGAACTATCAAACCATGGGTATGAATGCCTAAATAGGTCTTACATCCACATGCCCATTTACATGTGATAAAATCCAACTCCATTATAATAATATTTTATTTATTTATTGTTGCAATTTAATATTCCCACCAATCACAACATATCTCGTATGCTTTACAGGATCGTCATTAAGAAACGACAAATTTGACCTATCATGCATCAGTGGTGGCACCAACAATCGATCTCTGCCTACCAAAAATCAAGGATCTACAACATCCAATGATCTTAATATATTTTTTGGAGGGCATTTCATCTCCTTCCATATTCTACCCCCATTCATCAACACTTCATATTCTCTCCTTTCGCACATAGAAACCCTATCATTGACAAATTTCTTTTGCTTGCCCATAACTAGAGGTTGCAGGGGAAAAACCCTAACTGCATTCTCTAGCCCCAACAAGATATGTTGAAGCAAAATCCAAATTGGGTAAACGTGCCCATTGAAATCAATGACATAACACTTAATCAAGCTAATTCATACCAAAATTCGTCCTTCAATTTCACAGTCCCTTACTTGTCCTTGAGCTTGGAAACCATGATCCATATTTTTCCTATAGAAGCTAAGTACAAAGACAACATATTCACTGATGCTATGACATTGATTGCAAATCCATGTACCAATTCCACAACCCCGAGTTTTCCCAAACCCTCAAAGCCCTTCTAAGTCCTATACGTTTTCAAGAAATTCCTACACCTGCACATCACTTCTTTCCACCACTTTGCGTCCTCCAGAGACAAAATCCTCCTCCCATCCCACAAAAATGCACTCCTCCTCTCCTTCCACGATATCATTCGCGGCCTCATGACCTCGTACCATCTAGGTATAGCCAAGGGCACAAAAAAGTACACACGAGGTGAGATGAAGTGACCTCGAACCTGAGACTTGAAGGAAGAACCTAGGAGGTCGTAAATTCCACTAGATGTTGTGGATTTGCACTGCAAAATGACCAATCCATTATTGTAGTCTTATGAAAGCCTCCTTTCCTCAGAATCCCACCCGGTTTCATGAAAATCATCCATGGGATTATAAGGAGTCAAAAGACTACCCTCGCTTTCATCAAAGGCACCATTCTTAGCTATAACTTCACCACTGTCGGGGGTTTCAACCATGGATGAATGCAACTTGATTGAGGGCCAATGTTAACTACAACGTCACTTCTATTGGTGTCCACAAGGTATTCAAACCCTGGAAATATTTCACACTCTCCTTGTATCTGAATAACTAATCCATTGTCCAAGCCACTCTCGCTAGAGAGTCCAAGCCTATCGGCCTATAATACCATGTTGAAAACTGAGAGAGAAATAGCACAACAATAAATCATGCACATAAATAGACATGGGGGATTTACCCTAGAAACCCGTAACCAAGAAAACCAACACCTAATAAATATCTATTATTTTTTGTACCCTTCACTAGAAAGCCTCTCAACTATTTCATGTAGTTTTCTTCTTCTAGATCCCCATGTAAAAATGTTGTCTTCACATCCATCTATTCTACTTCAAAATCAAAAGAAACAACAACAAATAAAATAAATCTAATAGAAGTTAACTTGGCAACATGAGAAAAATTTTCACCAAAGTCAATTCCCTCTACCTATGAATAACCTTTTGCTACTAATCGAGCTTTGTATTTCTCCACTTTGCCTTCTACATTCAATTTTTTCTTAAACACCTATTTGTGGCTAATAGTTTTTCTTCCAGATGGAAACTCAACTAGATCCCATGCCTCATTCTTATCCAAGGCATCCATCTCTTCAACCATGGACTTCTTCTAGAGTTTAATATCCTCTGAATTCACTGCTTCCCTAATAGTTATGGGATCATCATCAATAATAGATCAAGCAAAAACAACATGAAAATCAAGTGGAATATACCTTTCTGGTTTCTTTCTTTCCCTCATTAATCTCCTCAATACTGGAGTATGAGGTTCTTCTTCTTCTTATTTATCTTCTTTCATTGATTCATATTTTGCATCATTAAGCTCAAACTCTATTTTCTGAGGTTCTTCTTTCCTTGGTAGGAATTCCTGGGAAACACCTTTAACCTCTCTAAAAGCAAGATCCTGACTGTAAACATTATTCTTAGTTTAAGGGTTCCAAAGATTATAACCTCTCATACCATCTTTCTAACTAATAAAGATACACTTTTCACCTTTATTATCCACTTATTCCTATTTTCCTTTGGAACATGTACATAAGCATCACAACCAAACATTTTGAGATGTTTAAGAGATGGTTTCTTACCAGTCCATACCTCATGTGGAGTTTTGTCCACCAACATTGATGTGGGTGATCTATTTACCTGGTAACATGTAGTACCCACTGGCTCTGCCTAGAATTTCAGTGCTAATCTAACACCAGTGATCATGCTCCTTGCTTTTTCCATCAACATCCTATTCGTCCTTTCTACAACCCCGTTATGTCGAGGTGTTCTAAAACAATGTTGAAAACTGAGAGAGAAATAACACAACACCAACCTCAATTCCAAGGTTCATCAAGATATTCCTCCCGAGCCGGGTTAGTTGAAGGAGGACATGATCTTGGCACATCCAAGTATGAAAAAGTCACATGCATTAGAGCCTAAGAATGCAGTTGGTGAAGGGGTAATGTTGAAGAAGGATTTGGGGGTGCATTGCCCTGAAGTCAGACCCATTTTAGATGATTTCCATTGAAATTTGGTTATTTGTCATGCTCAGGGGGACAAGTTGCAGAATTTTGTGTCAGAGATCAATTTGGAAAAGGTGAACTCAGGTAAGTATTTTCCTCTATCTCCATGTTCTATTGATGATTCTATTACTTGTCTTATTGATCAAGGGGATTGCATTGTTGGGTCATCGAAGGCGAGGGCTCTACTTGATTCGTCTGTGGTTGCCCTGGGTGGGGTACCTTTGGAGTTTTCTAGACCTTTGGGTACAATCAATTTGGGGGTTTGTCACATCCCTTTTGTGGGAGGGGTGAGTTCCTCCTCTTCCTCTTATGGTCAATAGACTTATAATTTAAGGCCAAAGTCCTCCACTCATTTCATTCCTTCAGTTAGTCTTGAAACTGACTCCTTTAAAGACCTGGGGTCGGTTAGATTTAGGAGGAAATCTACTATTAAACATTCCCATGAGCAGGCCTCATGGGAAGTCACTCTAGGACGAAAGAGACTTTTACTAGGGATCCTTGGGTGCATGTCATAATCCCTTGGAACCTTCCTCATGAAAGTTTTCTCTGCTAATATGCCCGACTTAGGGGGAAGGGCCAAAATGATTTCCCTTAAGCGTCTGGTTGTCCTTGATAATATAGATCTTCTGTTTGTTAAGGAGTTGATGGGTCACTGTGATCTGATAATTGAGGAGTTGGTCAAGTTGCTTCCAGGGTGGTCCTTCCGGGGGATTGATGATTTGGGACTTTCTCGAGGATTGATCACTGGTTTCGATGCAAATCTTGTTCTTTTAAATTATTTTTCATTGTAATTTGCTTTGTTCACTAAACTGTTCAACAAGGAGATGGATCGATCTTTTATTTTCTCAATATCTATGGGCCTTATGTCGACCGCGAAGTTTTTTGGAACCAGTTATTTGATTCATATTGTATTTGATAGAAATCTTTTATAATGGGGGGTGATTTGAATTTGACCACAATTAGGAAGGAATTATGGGGCTTCTGTCCCAAGGAGGACATGCTGACTAATTACTTTCTCAATAATTTTTAATTGGAAAGTTTGGTGGATGTCAAACACACACTCTTGTCACCTACTTCATGTAACATTTTTTTTTAACAAGAAGTGATCTCCAAAAGGCTAGATCATTTTTTAATCCATAAAAATCTCATGTAGGGGGTTGGAGTGGTCTGGTCAAGGGTTGGAAATATAAGGTGTTATAACCACTTCTTGATCTATATTGAATTGAATAGATCCTTGGGGAAGTCTAGCTCCCCATTTAAATACAATTCGGATTAGGCAGCTTTGGAGGAGTTTAGGGATATGGTAAAGGATAATTGGAAACCATTTTCTTTAGTGTCAAATGAGAATCCTAGTTCTCAATTTGTTTCATCATTACAAGCCCTCAAGCGGGCTATGTCAACATGGGCTAAGGATAGGAGGAATGGGTTGGATGTTGATATCAAATGGATCACAGTTGAATTGGATGTATGGGATAAGTAGTTACTTGTTGGCTTGGGATCTTGGGGTTTTATGGACTATGGTATACAACTAGAGGTGAAGAGGTAATCTATTCTAGTTGAGCAGGAGAAAAATTTGAGACATAAAAGTAGGGCTTTGTGGTTATCGATTGGGGATAAAAACACAAAAAAATCCCAAAATTATGCCAAACACAAGCGTAATTATAATTATATATGGGATTTAAAGGATCCCAAGGGTAATAAGGTAAGAGGTTTTCAAAATATCACGACCTTCGGGGTGACACATTTTGAAGAGATTTACAGGGAACCTTGGCATACAATGGTGGTATAAATGCTTAAAATTGTATCATGTTTCCATATACTAGAGGAAGAAGATGAAAACAAAAAGTTTTATAGAGAAATTTTGAGGGATGAACTCTTTGGTACCATTTAATGCTTCAAGAGAGATAAAAGTCCTAGCCTAGACGGTTTGAATGTGAATTTTTATAAATATTTTTTTAAAATTATCGGTGCAGATCTCCTACGCGTTATGGAGGAGTTTCATAGAGCGAGTAGATGTTCTATAAGTATAAAATCAACTTTCTTGGCAATGATTCCAAAGGTTGATAGTCCAAACTCCTTTGATGATTTGATACCTATAACCCTATGCAATGGGGTCTATAGGATTATGGCCAAAATAATAGTGAATAGAGTTAAACCTTTTTTGTCTTCAACAATTACGCAAGAGCAGTTTGGTTTTGTGAAGGGAAGAGTTATTCATGAAGCCATTGGATGTGTGTAGGAAGGAATCCACTTATTTATGAAGCCATTGGATGTGTGCAGGAAGGATTCCACTGTATCAAATCTCAAAAGAGGCCAGTCTCGGTCATTAAAATTGACTTGGAAAAGACTTATGATCATGTATCCTGCTTACTCCTGAGATTATTATTGTTGCAAATTGGTTTTGACCTCGTTATGGTTAAGTGGGTAATGGATTGCATCACCTCAGTGTCCTTTGTTATGTTGGTCAATGGAGTCGGATATCATTTCTTCAACCCTGAATGAGGCCTACACTAGGGGTGTCCTCTTTCTCCCTATATCTTTTTGTTGGTAATGGATGGTTTGAGCATAGCTATAACAAAAGCAGTGGTGCCAAAAAGATTCAAAGGGATTCACTGTGGTAGAAACAAAAAAACTCACTCATATATTGTTCATGGATGATGTGCTCATCTTTTGTCAATGTGAGGGGGGTGATTGCAGGGTGCTTAAAGAAATATTGGATCTATTTTGCGATGCCACTGGAATGGTGGTTAACATAGTCAAATCTCCTATTTATTTTTCGTAGGTCGATTTTCAATTGAGGACTGAACTGTCTAATATCTTCAATTTTCATGATGGGAACTTGGAGGAGGGATTTAAGTATATGGGCTTTAATCTGAAGCCCAATAATTACACCAAATATGATTGGGCGTGGTTAGTTTCCAGGATAGAGAAGAGAATTAACCTATGGTGCAATCGATGGATATCGTAGAGTGGTAGGATGATCCTCATTAAGTTTGTTATTGAAGCAATGTTGGTTTATTGGCATCTTTTGGTTAAGTTTCCCAACAACATCTTGAGTTTTTTTTTTCCAGAAATGTTGTTTTTATTATCTCTTGAAAGGAAACATAGAGTATTTGGGTTCACACCTGGTTAGGTGGAATATTCTCTCCAAGCCTAAGCATCTAGGTAGATGGGGACTAAAGGATGTTGTGGTGTTCGGTCAGACTTTAGCAACTAAATCTCTCTAGGTGTTTTTTACTAAGGATAGTCTTTGGAGATGTATCCTTGTCAAGAAGTATACTACACCCTTGGATATTAATGGTTGGTTAAGAAAGGAAAACAAACAGGTTCAAAACTCTTATGTTGAATGGAAAAATCTTGTCCAAATATTTCCTATTATAGGTAAGAGACTTGCGTGGAAGGTAGGATCTGGGGCACAAGTTCGGGCTGCGATTGATGCAATTGTGAGTTGTGGAAACAATGATTTTTTACTTGGGGAAGTCATATATTTTCTCATAAATGTGGGCTGAGTAGGTCTTAATAGGTGTGCTAATCCATTTTCGACTTCTATTTGACAGCAAGGATGGCTATCAAGTGAGAGTATTGGGATCCATGTTCATTGGTACTCTCTTTGGGACAACTATGTGATGGAGTTAAAATGGGCACACATTCATTTAAATATGGAGGAGGATGTTTTGTCTTGGGCTTATGACAATTCAGGGGGGGAATATTCTACCAAGATTGGGTATACAACTTCCATGGAGGGTTTAGTACAAATAGAGTGCTGGTACAAGAGAATTTGGAAGATAAACAACCCTTAAAAATGTGTAATTTTTCTTTGGCTAGTCTTGAAATGAAGAGTTCTCGCATGGGACAAGATTCATAGAAGGGGAAAACAATGTCTTGGTATCTGCTATCTTTACAAAGATGAGGAGGAAACAAACTTGCACCTGTTCCTTTATTTCCATTTCTCAGTCGCTATTTGGGAATATATTAGTAGGCAAGTTGGTATTCCTATTATGTGGAGTAAGAATACATTGAAAGAGTGCTTGTTGGAATTTTTTATATCCCCTCTCCCACTAAGATGGAGGGCGCTTCCATATCTGGTGTGTTGGGGCATTTGGTTTGCTAGGAATAGTATCTTGTTCAATGGCAGAGGGAAAAATTTCTTTTAGGTAGCTCAACAAGTTATGGGATCGATGGATTTTATCAAAGTTCTAGTGGTTTAAGCTCAACCTAGGGTCAACAAGCCCCTGGAAATTGATTAGACATTGCCTTGGGGTACTTCCATGGTGCTTCTCAGGATTAGGGTCTTAATCGTGGAGTTGGATACATCTTGTTTTTTTAATGATTTTCAATTTTTTTCAGGTAAGGTTCGATTGGGTGTTGGATCCAATAATTTCCGTGAGTTTAATGTGTTTTTTAGAGTATTAATACTTGCCATCGTACGGAGAATTCCTTGTCTGCAGATCTTTGGCGACTCCAAATCGGTTATTGATTAGATGATATGACAAGCACATATTACAAACAATGCTGTCATTCATATTGGCCACAGGGTGAAGAGAATCTCGAAAGATTTCCAGAAGGTTTCCTACAAGCATATCTATAGAGAGATTAACTCTAGGGCTTATATCTTATCTAAGGAATCTCTAGTTAGTGATGTAAATTGTCTAGTGATAGAATAACACAATTCCGGTTCTCTGGTCTGTAGGGAGACAATTCCCCCTTTTTTTAATACTTTTGCCATGCTTTTTGTTGGATCAGATGTCCATAATATGAAGGGTCTTGGTCGTCTTTAAGAAAAGCTTAATGTTTTTTCTTCATGTTAACAATTGTGTTAGATTAAACCGGGTAATTTTTTTTTTCTTAACCTCTTTGTTGTTACACTATGTACCTTCAAAATATAACTTCTCTTGCTTATAATAAAAAATATAAAATTTTCAAAGAAAAATAAATAAATTATTAACCATTAATTATTTATCAAAAACATTTTAATAATTTATAAAATTATAATATAAATATTTAAAATTATTTTAAAATATATATATTTTATTTTTTTAATATTTAATTTTAATTCGTCGAGCCACATTTATGCTTATTTTTACTTATCCCCTAACACTAAATTATAAGAGTAGGATAAGATCCTTTACTTCATCGAAAAGCTATAAATCATCTATCCAATCCCCTTACCCAAAAAAAATCTCCATAGAAACTTTATTATAATATTATTAAGAAGTTTATTATTATATTTTATGAAATATGGTGATTAACATCAAACACTTGTGTATATTGTGGTGAGCGTGGTTTAAATATTTGATGATTTGGAATATTTTTAATTATATTTACATAAAATTTAATTAAAAATTTAGAAGAATTGTTGGAATTATAGATATCGATTGTTGAGATTGCACAATCTAAGTGTAATAAAGGTTATTGAGAGTGTTGAATCGATTTATACATTCAAAAATACAATTTCAATAATTAAAAATTACAATTTAATAAAAAATTATATAGTCAGATTTCGATATAAAACACCATATTTTTTCTTTGGTTAAGATGCTCAAAGACTACTTTCTAATGGAGTAATTTTTTTATGATTAAAATGCAATAAGATACATTTTATTAATCACAAATGTATCTTCCATGTGCTAATTTATCATAACCCCTCTTTATCATAGAAATTGCTAAAACGACATTTTATAAATATGTAAGTGAAATACTTTCTATTTTCATAACCTAAAAAACACAGACTAAGATATTTGCAACTCTTGTTTTATAAATGCAAATCATCTAAGTTATAAAAGTAAGGACAAAGTTAGAGAGGGCAACTCTTTTACTTTTTACAACTCAACAACCTTATCATGCACCCATCACCAGATGGACCAACCTCCACCTGCCATGTGGCACCTTGATTACCGTTTTGACTTTTTATGCCTTTCTTTAAACAAACATAATTGTATCATTTGGTGTCCATTTTGATTGTTTTTCTTTTTTTAATCTTCTTATTTTTGCGAGCTCTTTCCATATGAACAATTTATTTTTTATTTTTGGAGTCATCTTACTTTCATATTGTTATATGACCATTTTAGGTGAGATCCTACTTACCAGTTCAAACTACTTCTCATAGTAATCCAGTATGGAAGATTTACTACGAAGTAAGGGACTTTACTAGGTTACCTTGGGAACATAAATTCCCCTTCCTCAACCATTAAAAAGAGTTAAATGTGATAATAAAAACTATGAAGCACATGGATTAATAGGGATATCAATATTTAGTTATTTATAGGTTCATCTTCAAGGGATTGAAACCATAGATGTAGCGCGACAAAAGCTAGAAACCATGTTTGGTAAACACAACTAGATTAAATCCCACCAACATGAAATTCAATTGATTGCTTTGAATCCCAATGATTTTTCTTGCATTGAGGATTTTATATCCAAGTTTAAAACACTTAGACTTTTACTTATTGGATGTAAGATTAAAAAAAGGAAGATTATAAACTCATATATGTTATTCTTACTCAACTTGAACATGCATGTAATGTTTTTGCATCCACTCTTCACTCCACCAGAGAAGTACTTATTAGTGAAGAAGCTTATAAAACACCCTCTTTTGAAATCTTTTGTGATTATCTCATTAAAGACAAGATAAGCTCTCACAACTTGGATTGATCAACAATGAGGTACATGCAACAAAGTCTTGGCGAAACAATAGAAGTAAGGCCCCAAGCATCCAAAGAAGCAACATATTCACGACAACAAACAAAACAAGGGTCCAAAACCCTTTCAACTAGCTCCTACTCCCAATGGTGATAAAGGAACTATATTAAAAGGTAAGAAGATCGTGAGACATTGCAATATGACATCTAAATGTTTCAAGAATATGGAATCCTTAGAAGCAACAATCAAGATGAATAATATCAATCTTGATCCACCTTCTTCTAACTCTTCTTCTCATGAACATGTTATTTCTACTTATGGTTTTTCTTTGAATGCAACATCTACTTCTTCTTCTAATGAAAGGTTTATTGATTCCAAAGAATCTTATCATATGGCCAAGGATAAACCCATATTTCATGTGCTTAATGAATGTAACACCAAATAAATATTTGTTGGTGATAATAAATCTGCATGTGTTATAGGATCTAGAGTAGTTCAACTAGATGATGATAAATTTAATGATGTATTATGTGTTCCAAGAGTTTCCTACAACCTTTTATCGGTGTATCAAATCATTCATCCAGGTGGAAAAATTGTAGAATTTTCACCTCACCAAGTTGTAAAAGAGGATTTAAAGGGATCCCGAGCATATCTTAGTAAATGGAATTGTTGATGATATTACTAGGTTGTACATATTTCACAACCTTGGGTCATTATATCTTCCCTCAATTTTTATTGCTCGTAGTAATGGCATTAGAAATTTGGTCATCTAAATTATTGCTTATTATAGTAGCTATGTAAACATAATTTGGTAATTGGTATTCCTCTCATTTCTTGCAAAGATGGTTCAACCTCTTTGGCATGGTTCTTACAAATGTGCCTCTTGGCACGCATAAATCCCCTTGCAACTTCATAATGATTTGTGTGGTCTAGTTCCTTCAACTTCTTCCTCCGGGTTCAAGTATTTATTAACCTTCATTAATGACTTCTCCAGACGCACTTGGGCTTATTTTTAAGAACTTTAGAGTGAAGTTTTTGACATGTTTTTGGCCTATAAGGCCCTTGTAGAAAACCAATTTGGGCACAAATTTTAGAAGTTAATAACATATAATGGTGGTGAATATATTGTTGGACAGTTGGTTTGGACAATTGGTTGCCATTGATGTCAAACCTTGGAAAAGTCTGGAATCCCTAGAGACGTGGTTGATATTTATGGTGAGTTAGTTGTCATTGAAAGAGTGGTTGATGTCAGCAGATGTGATGGGTGCATTTGATGAAGTCTACATGAAGCCCCAGAGGTGTGGTTAAGGGACCCAAAGTTGGTTGAGGAATATGGACATGAAAAACAATGTAAATGCAGGTAAGACACTTATAGATGGATACTCCTTGTTGTTACTGGGCAAATCGGTAAGTGAGAACACAAACTAATCCCCCTAGTTTCACCCCAAAACTAGAACAAAACAAGACAAAATATAAAACTTCCCTTAAGTTTTAATCATCAATCATACTAACTAACAAGAGATAAATGACATACTGTTTAAATGTCGTTCGTCCTCGCTAGTGACGTCCTTGCTCCGTCACAAGACTTATGTGATGTTGAATCTGTATATAGACACAAGCCAAGGAAGTGAAATCAACAACACATACTCAACAAAACCTATGTATGTGATCAAGGAGTCATACAATAAAATAAGACCAATTTTACGGGAAAGAAATATATCACTGTATTAAAGAATGTGGAAGAAAGATACAACAAGATGCCTTGATGTTGGCAGGTTCCTTCCAATATGATCCAGGTGGATATTGGTGGCCACCCACCTATTCCACTTGGAGCCACACCATTGTTTCTTTCAGTTTTTCAGTTTCCTTATAAGGGGAATGATAGGGGGAAGCAGATTATCGATGCGGATCCCAATGCCACCGTTGCCACCACGAAGATCCAAAAGGAGGAACCAGAAGATCTAGAGGAGGCAGAGCGTCTCTTCCATTCCAAGATGTGGGTAAAGGGTTCCTCGTTGCAGTTCATTGTTGACAACGAGAGCCAGAAGAACCTCATCTCGGTAGAGGTCATGAAGCGGTTGGGCTTGCCGACCACAACACACCCACAACCATACACCATTGGGTGGTTGCACCAAGGACGGGACCTCTGCGTTAGCCAACAATGTTGCCTTCCCTACAACATCAAGCCCTTCACGGATGAGGTATTATGTGACATTGCTCCTCTTGATGTTTTTGATGTATTATTAGGCCAAACGTACTTGTGGAAGTGACATGCTGTCTATGAGTCCAGGCCTCGTGATGTTATTATCACCTTGGGCAATAAGCTGTACAGGATACCGGAGATAGCACCACCTACCACCATCTTTGTGGTTACTGCAAAACAATGCAGTAAGCTCATTTCCAAAACTAGGAAATTTGTTTTCCTGATGATCCGCCCTCAGGGAAAGAGGAAGATTATGGCCATGACCTCCAGACAGGTCCCCACTGCACGAAAACAACAGATGGATAAGGTCATGGAGGAGTACGAGGACATATTCACCTCCCCCACAGGGGTGCCTCTACACTGCCAGGTCAAGCACCCCATCGATCTGACCCCAGGTGCGCCGCTGCCCAATGGAACCATCTATTGGCGCTCTGTTATGGAGAATGACGAAATCAAGAGGCAGATTTAGGAGCTGTTGCAGAAAGGTCACATCCGACCAAGTTTTATCACCCTGTGGGAGCCCGATCGTGTTGGTGCAGAAGAAGGTTGGGACTTGGAGACTTTGCATTGACTATCGGGCACTGAACAAGATCACTGTTTGGAATAGGTACCCGATCCCACAGATTGATGACCTTTTGGACCAACTCAAGGGGGCGAAATATTTCAGCAAGATTGACTTGAAGTCGGGGTATCACCATGTACCAATCGAACCCTCAGATGTGTGGAAGACTGCCTTCAAATCCAAGGAGGGCCTTTTCGAATGGTTGGTCATGCCATTCGGGTTGACGAATGCCCCTGCAAATTTCATGAGGCTAATGGATGACATCCTACGACCATTCACCAACTCATTTGTAGTGGTGTACTTGGATGACATTCTGATCTTCAGCCAGACTTGGGAAGAGCACCTCCACCACATCTGACAGGTCCTCCAAACACTGCGGCAACACAAGTCGTGTGCAAATTTGGAGAAATGCACTTTTGGCATGACCCAGGTTCAGTATCTGGGATACATTATTGATGAGCGGGGGGTGCATGTGGATCCAGCAAAGTTCCAAGTCATTCAGGATTGGCCAGCCCCAACCACCCTAATAGAGCTCCGCAGCTTTTTAGGTATTGCCAATTTCTACCATAGGTTTGTGTTGGGATTTTCTCATATCACTTGGCCCTTGAGTCAAGTCACCAAGGGAGGAGCTAAAGAAAAATTCTTTTGGTATGAATCTCAACAGAAGGCGTTCAGGGAGTTGAAGCATCACCTCTGCTCTGCACCAGTGCTCAAATTACCAGACTTGCAACAACCATTTGAGATCGAGATAGATGCCTCTGATTATGCCATTGGGGCAGTCCTTACTCAACATGGGAATCCAGTGGCATATCACAGTGAGACACTTTCCGACACAGTCCGAAAGTATCCCACTTATGACAAAGAAATGTATTCCATTGTGCAGGCTTGTCGGCAATGGAAGCATTACATTTTGGGAAAGGAAATGGTCATCCACACAGACCACCGACTCCTGTAGTTCATACAGACACAAGGGAAGTTGCAGAACGATCACCATCAGAAGTGGTCCACATACCTGCAACAATTTCATTTGAACATTAAGTACAAGAAAGGCAGCACCAATAATGTTGCAGACTGCCTCAGTCGACCACCCATCGTGGCGCTAACCATTATGCTCAACTCTTGTGGGCACAAGACTTCCGATTGGCCACTTCTCTACACAAGTGATCCAGAATTCGGCTACACATACAATACACTCTTGGAGGGTAAGCAAGTTCCCAATTTTCACCTCTAGGATGCACTGCTTTGTCACCTAGGACACCTTTGTGTTCCTTCAAGCGAGCGTGCCAAGATGATTTGGGAGGCACACTACAGTCTGGTCGCTGGGCATTTCGGAGTCGAGAAAACCATGGCAGTACTGCAAAAGTATTTCTATTGGCCGAACCTTCGATAGGATGTCGGGAAGTACATCAAGTCCTGCACTGTTTGCGCCATTGCCAAACTGACCATCAAGAAGCAAGGCCTCTATAATCCGCTTCTTACCCCCAGTCAACCTTGGGAATCCATCTCTATGGATTACATGTTGGGCCTTCCTTCTACTAAGCATGGCAATGACTGTGTTTTTGTGGTTGTCGACCAATTCTTGAAGATGTCCATTATGATGGTCTACAAGAAGAATATCACAGTAGAAGCCACTGCTAAACTCTTCTTTGAACGAGTGTGGGTACACTTTGGGATCCCACAGTCTATTGTCTCAGATTGGGATAGGAGGTTCCTCAGTACATTTTGGTCCAGCCTTTGGTCGATGCTGGACACCAAGCTCACAAAGTCCACAGCTTTCCATCCACAAACTGATGGCCAGACAGAGGTCGTCAACCAAATGATTGTACAGATTCTGCACATGTACAACTCAAAGAATCCATGCACATAGGATGAGAGCCTCCCCTATGTACAACACAACTACAACCGGGATCTCCATAGCTCAACTCGCCACAACCCCTTTCAAGTGGGCTTGGGATTCCAGCCACTATGTCCCATTGACGTAGCCATGCTATTTGCGACTACTTGGGCAGATTCAACCCATGTCCAGTCTAAGGATGACAAGGAAAACAACTTCATTGATCGCATTCAACACATCCTCCAATAGGTTCATGACATCTTGGACAGAGCCAATGCTAAGTACAAGCAACGACATGATCAACATTGGGTACCACACAACTTCCAGGTGAGCGACAAAGTGTGGCTACATTTGCAAAAGGAGCGCCTCACTGGACCCTACCGCAAGATTCGCCCGCTCCGATATGGGCCATACACCATCACCAAGGATGCAGGGGACAATTCCTTTGAGCTCGGTATTCCACCATTCCTTGGTCTACACCCAGTGTTCAATGTGGACCGCCTTCGGCCCTACTTTCCACCTCTACTAGACACATCCGACATGGCAGAACAACTCACACCAACAGAGTTAAACCCAGATTGCATGGAACAAGCCACAACTGATCGAATTATGGACACACAGATCAAGAACACCCGCCAACAGAGGATCCAACTATATCAAGTTGTTAAAGCAGGCCAACTCCTTCACCAGGGCAAGTGGCTCACCAGGGACCAAGTTCAACAAAAGTTTCCTCATCTCATGGAGGAACTCAACGCAATGGGGACCATTGCTTCCTAAGGGGGGAGGACTAATCCAAGTGGATATTGGTGGCCACCCACCTATTCCAATTGGACCCACACCATTGTTTCTTTCATTTTTTCAGTTTCCTTAATTGTAGCACAATTTAATATTTTTAGCAATTCTTCGGGTCCTAAACTTCCGGAGCTGTTTTGAGGCCCTAAACGACGTTTTTTGGGCATGAATGCTCTGGTGAATATGAGTCTGTTCTAGAATCAATATTTATTTTTAGAAGTGTAGTCCTCGGATAGATCTTTCTAATGATGTATCATGTGCGTCAAACGAATAAAGTATGCCAAAGTTACGACCCCGGGAAATTGATGTACCAATTTACCCCAACAGAGCCCATATTCCAGCGTTTCATCTCCTAGGGTTAGGTTTTTGGATGTTTAGGGTTTTCCATTGTTTCTCAATAATATATAGTCCTTCAAGCCTCATTGTAACACAAAGTTCAGAGGCCAGTATCCGCCACATCTCTTCTCAGAGATAAGCTACCAACGCCCTAGCTAGTTTATTTCCATTTTGTCTGTAAGTATTTTTCAGTCATTTGTTATTAATGAAATGAAGTCTTATTTCCACTGCATCTCTGCGTTTATGTGTATTTCTGTATTTCATTGTGTTCCTACATAAATCCGGATCACAATAGTTCCTTGCTTCCCACACACTTCTTCTCCACAAATTCTGAGATCAACAATCTATCTTGACAAAGCGAAGCTCAAAGCCAACATACAAACTCCAAAAACTCCAAGCTACAAAACTCAATAACTCAATCAAGCTCTAGCCAACTCAATCCAACTTTCCCCATGATAAATCCTCTCCTTTTATAGGCTAAAAAGGATCGGGTGAGGAGGTTAGAATGATCCCAATAGATCAGGGATGTGACTCAGATCCAAACCGATCGGAGGCCACCTCACCCTCGAAGCTTCTATTCTAGAACTTTCGAGAAATGCTCTTTTTCCTTTGTACGAAAATTGTCGCACCCTTAGAACTGAGAAAAATGTGATGACATCGCAGGCCACTATGGCGCAACCTGCAATGATCCTAGATCGTCGTACCCTTAACACCAAGAAAGGTGTGACGATCCCTTTTTATACTTTTTTTGAGAAAGGAAAAGTATAATTCCATCTCTCTCGGAAAATGTATCTTCATTCTTCTTCAAGGATTAAGGACATTGATCCTTCTCAAGAAAAAGGATAGGTTTACATCATTAACGGTCATAGGGGGGACAAAATAATGTGTAATAGAGAGCCCCCCAAAGTATGAAGTTCGAACAAAGTGATAGCTGAAATACTTTGTCGAGTGTGTGTAGGGAACAAGGAACACGTCGGTCGAAAACCTGCCAACAAACAAGGAAATACAATACAATAATATGTCATCACTGAGGTAGGCATTCCCATACTTAGAATACAAATGAATCAAGGCATAAATTCCGACATGCAAATATCCATGTCAAGTAAGACAGGTCATGGCCACCAAACATACACCATGGATCCATGCCAATATGACTCAAATCTGAACATAGCCACCAAAAATACATTGTGGATCTATGTGTTAAAGACTCAAATTTGAACATAGCCACGAGACATACACTGTGGATCTATGCAACAATACAATCTGAATATACTCCAACGCAACCCGAATCCGTCAGAAAAGATCCAGGGTCTTCATCTCCACCACTATATAGTACGAATCTAAACATGCAAATACATGTGCTGAAGTCAAACACGGTATAAACCACTTGATTACTGGTCATCAATTTATACCATTAACAAGTGTGAGGAAAATCACCATTAATGTCAATGACTCCCAAGGTACACTAGTACAATCCAACGGGTGTGAATTTATGAGCTGAAGTCGAACACTCGGTGAAATCTCTCGATCAAGGGTCAATAATGAAAACCTACTGTCGAAAGCGAGGAAACCTGCCATTGAGTGATGCAAGTTCCAAGGTACCAATTAGTTTCTAAGTATAATTCCTGGATAATGAGTTGAAGTCGATAGGAAAAGACTCCTCGCGGGAGGGCCTTAATGTATCCCCCATCAATGACATGAAATGGGTAACAATATTTGAAGTAGATCATAGTAACATGTGATTCAAGACTGACTTAGGGATGGCCAATGCAATAGAAGGATTAAGGACTGTAGAAATGGTCGACGCAATATAAGGCTTTTTGGGTTGAACTTCTCTTTGAACATATTGACGACACGACAACAGTCTTGGAAACATTGACTCAACAACAGGGATCACAGACCAATTTGTAATCTTATAAAGGAGTATGATCAAGAGACAAGTGGATTTTCCAACCTAGACACAAAGCGAGTAAAAGGGTGTCATGTTCAAAAGCGACTCTTCCATAGAATACAGGTTTAGATACATTTCTTTCCCAATTTCCCCCCACCATTTCTAGCGAGTACCTCATTATTTTTACACAAGCTTGAGGAGGATAACATATGATTGTAATGTAAGCTCATCCTTCGGATGAGTCCCTCAGAGTATTTTTAAAAAACCCTAGGAAGGAGTGGTTTGGTCCTATATGGGCCTTTCGATGTTTGTTTTACGAGTGCAAAGAAATAAAACTCAATGGTTTTTCATGTTTAGAGAGTCTGAAAAACACTTAAAGAAAACTCCAAAATGTCCTTTTTCATAAAGTAGTCCGATGAGACCGAAAAAAGATAATCTACCGCTCAACAGATGTTTCCTTCAAATACTTTAACGAGCGTGAAATGAACAAGATCGCTCGGTAATATTTTCATGTTTAGAGAGTCTGAAAAGAGCTTAAAGGGAACTCCAGGGGGTTCTTTTTTCATATAACCTTTACGAGTCCAAAAAAGAGATAAAAGTTTACTCGGTTACATTCTCAGGTATTTACGAGCATGAGAGAGAACAAAGACTAAGCTCGAGTTTGTTTCCATTTTTACGCAAGCTTAAAACAAAACAAAACTATGCTTGGGATAGATTTTATTTTTTCACAAGCTTAAAACTAAACAAAATTATGCTTGGAGCTGTTTTCATGTTTACACAAGCGTGAACCAGAGGAAACTATGCTTGAGGTAGGTGGTTTCATTTTTACACAAGCTTGAACTAGAGAAAACTATGCTTGCGACTTCCCAATGCATGGTTCACTGATTCACATGCTTGGTACTTAGCCCCCAGCTTAAGAAGCTAGTGGCTCAACTTCAGCATGAAGTCCAGAGGTTGGAAGCATTGGCCCCCAAGCTTCGTCTCATCCAACAACACAAGCAGATGAAATGAAGCTTCAAATACTATACGTAGGACTTGACTCAAACGGAGAGGGGGAAGTTGTTTCATTTTTTAACGAGCTTGACACAGGAGAAGAACTATGCTCGTGACTCTAGGCATAATCCCCAGACCACTGTTTCATTTTTTAACGAGCTTGAAACAGGAGAAGGAACTATGCTTGTAACCTCCGTTTCAGTTTTTAATGAGGTTTCCACAAAGACGCAAAAACTATCCTCATAGCTGGTTTCATTTTTTAACGAGCTTGAAATCAGAAAAACATGCTCAAAGATTGTTTCATTTTTTAATGAGATTGAAATCAGAAAACCATGCTTAAGGCTCTCTTCTTGATCATGGTTTCCAAGAGGACAATGCTCCGGAGGGACACCATGTCAAGGGACAAAACTTGGTCATGGCTTCCAAGAGATCTTCACTTGATGGAAGAAACACACTCTGGAAGGAACACATGTCGAGGGCCGCGATGGGGGTAAAGAGGTTAGGCTCCAATAGCCCTACCTAAGAGATAACCATGTCAACTACCGGATCTAATTCAGAAGAGACTGAGCTTACACGGAGAGGCTCATTTGCATCAGCAGCTGAAGGCATGGGAGACAATGCCACATAACTGACCTGTGGCGGGGGTGATATCATCTACATATAAGAAATGTTTAGGGAGGTCATTGGGTTGATAATCAAGTCAGGGCCAATGAATTAAAGTTGATCAATAGTCACAATTATTCCATTGTGAGGGAATGATATCACACGAAAAAGAGTGGACACGATAGCTTTCATGGCATAGACATAATATCGCCCAAGAAGTAAATCGAAATCCAAGGGGTCTTGGACTACCATGACGTCAATAACGATAGTTTTCCCTCCCAAAGTTACAGGAAACTGAGGAAGGACTCCTAAAGGGTGACTAGTTCTTTTGTTAAAAGATAATAGACTCTAGGTAACCGGTGCAAGCTGAGGATAACCCAAAGCTTGCCAAGCAATAGAGGACAAAATACTAATGGACGCACCTTCATCTATCAGTGTCTAAGGAACGTCCTGACCACAAACCTGTATTGTAATCTTTAAAGGAATGTGAGAGGGAAGATGAGATCTAGGTAGTGCACCCCAATAAAAAAGGATGACCTCATTACTTGGAGGGGGTTCCATGTGAGAAGGAGGAATGTCCCTCAGCACGGTAGATTCTGTATCAACGAGAAAAACATGGGTAGTATCGGGTTTACTCTCTAGCGGGAGAGTAGGATCGACTGATGATGAGATAAGATCAACCACTTGAGTTGCATTCTCCAAGGGGAGAATGGGGTCAACAGATGGAAACAGATTGAATGCTTGGGTTTCACTCTCTAACGAGAGAGTGGGATCAACCGAGGATGGGATCAGATCAACCACTTTGTCAACTGGTGCACTAAGGACGTGACTAGATTGACTACATGATCAACCAGACTGATCGACAAAGGGACCAGATTGATAGACGAAGGGACCATATTGATCATTCCATCAACTACAGATGGGTTGAGAGTAAGGTTGCGGTAAGCAGCTAGAAGTTGAGGATGGGAAACAGTCACGTCTTCCAGTAATTTAGAGGCTTCGTCCATATGAGGGCAAAGGTGAGTTTGATGACTCCGTCTGCATAACATACATGAGAATTTGAATCTACTTTTCTTCTTCCCAATGGTATCTTGACTAGTTGATGGGAGGTCATCAACATGTTCAGAGGCCAACGACATGGGCTGGAGAGGGTGTGTAGACCATGCTTCTATAACTTTGGATAGACCAGGGCAATCCTTAAGAAGATGGATACCCTTACAAAGCCTGCAAGGGTACTTGGGCTTATGGGTTGTTTGGGTGATCTTGTCATTATCAACACTCCCAACATGATTATCAGTAACTAGTTGCTTTCCAACATGTCCGACAATGGTTGGAAGTTTGTACCCTTGCTTATTTTTCCTCTTCTTAATATTCCTTTTCTTCTTCTTCTTATTCACTGGGTTACTAGCTTCATAGCTTTCACTTGGCGAAGAAGATAAAATGGAAGACCTTTCAAGTGAAGAAGGTGAAGAAGATATTACTGGTGAAGAAGGAGAAGGATCAACACGAGGTTGATGCTCTTGGGGGGAAGTGCTTACAACCAAAGCACTAGCTGCATTCGAGATTACCTGAGTGGAAAAAAACCATACCGGTAATCCAATTGTGAGACCTGGAAGGCTCAAAGTAGCGATATAAGGAGGACCAACATTTCCATAAGAAGGAAAAACAAAAGGTCCCCCCAGAGCAGGGGTTGCTTCATTGGTCGTTCCGGGAACTGACGCCATTAAAAGCATATCCAATCTAGAGTCTGCTAGGGAAAACAAACAACACACGCTAAAAATATAACAAGCAAACAAAACCTTCTTATAATGAACTCACTAGTTGGTGATGAAATCCAAAGTCGTGGGAACAATGCAAGAAGGGGTTGAGATAGAGTGGGTGGAAAAGTTACGTTGATGACTTACTTAATGGACTTACGCCCTGGTGCAAGCTCCCACACATAATCGTGGGTATACCTTCCAAGGAGCCTGAGTGAGTTTGGCCAATGTCGATTCCAGGTACAACGAAGACTTTCCCCTTCACCGTCACCTCGTGTAACGACCCTAAAGAGATAGGTCACTAAGGTTACCAATTACGACAATGATGCCTGGGGAAACATTCGATAGTCTGATCCATGCACAAAGGCAGGGTATCTAAGCCCGAAATCAACTCGGGAAGGTCCCCACAGGATTTTCTTCTCAAGTGACCCCCAATAATATGTGCAATCTCTACACTAAGACCAACAACGCAGGGTGAGTAACTCTTCCAGTCCTAATGTGACCTCATGATTGACCCTTGTGTTAGAAGGGCTTCTGAGGACAAAATGTAGCAAGTGGATTTCACCACTCCCTAACGCAAGATTCTATGTTTGTTTGCAGCTTTGGAAAGTTATCTTTCACACCTATTCCAAATCCATACAACTAATCTAATATAGGTTTGCTACCAGAAAATATAAAAATGTGTAATCAATTTTTATAAGCGCTTTATTTTAAGGCTGTTGTTTACTCAAGAGGAAAATGGCATGAAATAAATGATGTTTTGACCGACTCTAAACAATGCAAATATTTCACTTCGATGAAAGCTATATTACGAGAATGAGAAAACGCTTATCATTCCTAGATGCACAATGTCCCAAAATTTTATACTCATCAATATCAAGATCTTCAAGAAATGAGCCAAAGAGACTGTACACCAATACACGATTCTTGCCCCCCCCAAATCTAATATAAAGCAAGAAATATATATTTTTTTGTTTCAAATATAGCTAAAATCAATAGAGAATCTCTAAAAAACAAAGCAACCCAAACAAATTTTCTCTTGTAACTCAAACTATTCAGAAAAAGAAGTGTTCTTTCACTAAACAATTCTAAAGAAAAACAATGCTTTGTAACTGAAAGACACTCAAAGCAAGAGATCAAATCTTTCAAAAGAAAACAAGCTAAAACAAAGCAAAGAAGGCTAGAAAAATGCTCAAAGTTGTCAAGTAGACTATAACCAAACCAAAATTCACCTCAAAACTATATCTGATATATAGGCAAGGAAAAACCAACAAAAAATATTTTCACACAATCGTCGCGGGCTATAGACTAACACAGTGTGACGATCCTAGATCATCGCAGGTAAAAGAAGGCCATAATGCGAGGACGTTGCATTGTCTCTCAAGGAAGAGTGTGACAATCGTAGATCGTCGCAATGTCTCTCAAAGCAAGGTGCGACAATCAAAGAAAAAATGGAAAAAATAAAAATCATGAAGGTTTTCTAGTGAAATTAAATAGTCAGAGAGTCAATCTGGATCTCCCAGTGACTCAGAAAATAGAACCCAGGCAATCAAAGCAAGAAATAAATACTACTAGGAAAACAATTTTTTTCGTAGTATGGTCGCCAACTTTGTTATCGGGCAAATCGGTAAGTGCAGACACAAACTAATCCCCCTAGTTTCACCTTGAAACTAGAACAAAACAAGACAGAATATAAAACTTCCCCTAAGTTTTAACCATCAAGCATACTAACTAACAAGAGATAAATGACATACCATTTAAATGTCTTTTGTCCTCACTCTGTCACAAGGCTTATGGGATGTTGAATCTGTATAAAGACAAGAGCCAACAAAGTGAAAGCAACAACGTATACTCAACAAAACCTATGTATGTGTTCAAGGAGTCATACAATAAAATAAGACCAATTTTATGAGAAAGAAATATATCACTGTATTAAAGAATGTGGAAGAAAGATACAACCATATGCCTTGATGTTGCTAGGTTCCTTCCAATAGTTCCTTTCTTCCCACACATTTCTTCTCCACGGATTATGAGATCAACAATCTATCTTGACAAAGCAAAGCTCAAAGCCAACATAAAAACTCAAAAAACTCCAAGCTACAAAACTCAATAACTCAATCAAGCTCTAGCCAACTCAATCCAACTTTCCCCATGATCAATCCTCTCCTTTTATAGGCTAAAAAGGATAGGGTGAGGATGTTAGGACGATCCCAAGAGATCAAGGACATGACTCAAATCCAAACTGATTGGAGGCCACTTCACCCTCGAAGCTTCTATTCTAGAACTTTCAAGAAATGGTCTTTTTCCTTCGTACGAAAATCGTCGCACCCCTAGAACTGAGAAAACTGCGATGACGTCGTAGGCCACTGTGGTGCAACCTATGATGATCCTAGATCATCCCACCCTTAACACTAAACAAGGTGCGACAATTCCTTTTTATAAGGTTTTTGACAAAGGAAAAGTATAATTCCATCTCTCTGGGAAAAAGTATCTTCATTCTTCTTCAAGGATTAAGGCCATTGATCCTTCTCAAGGCAAAGGATAAGTTTACATCATTAACAGTCATAGGGGTGACGAAAATAATGTGTAACACTTGTCGTGTTGTTTTTGGTGATAGGTGGTACGCCACGTGGTTCCTCACGGTTAGGTAGATATGTCCTTGTGAATTTAGAAGCCCGGAAGAATGGTCAAGAAGCCCCTAATTGGTTACAAGTCATTATTGAAAGGGTAGAGTGGTTGTAACAAGAAAGTACTAGAATCCCTAAAATTAAGGAAATATGTTACTATGAAAAAGTATATAAACACCTCAAGGAGTCTCTCATAAGGACACACACACTTACATTGAATATATGATCTTGTGAATGTTATGGTCTAATGTTTTGGTATATTGAAGAATCTGACAACAAGTTTGAGGTAGAAGAGAAAGTGCAAGGAAAGAGCGAAATTTTTAGAGCTACATAGTGCAAGGGTTTCTCTATAACCCTAATTAGGTAGGCCCTCGCGAGTCAGCTTGAGGGTGTCATGCGAGGCACCCCTGCGAGTTTCCTAAGGGACGTCACGCAAGGCCCCACATGATAGGGAGTCTTAGTTCTGTGAGGCTAAGGAAAATTTGTGGGAAATGTTGGTACCAAGATACTGGAGGCTGTTGAAGAGTTACAAGTTAATGTTACAGTACAACAAGTCAACTATAGGTTACAAGTACACTTATGTGATTGTCTCTTATGCTTGGTGATGGTATTGTACATGCTTGAGAGACATGTCTTGTTGATGCATCGTACATCTTGGTGATATTGGTATGATACATTTATTAGTAGTGCATCTTGGCTATATTGGTATCTTAGTCTCTAGTTTGGTTACATGGTGATGATGTTATACGCTTGAGGCTTATTCTTGGTATATTCTTGAAGCATTGGCACATGGTGTATGGTTATCATTGATATTGATACATTGTTGAGGAATACACTTGGTATGTGGCAACACATGTATGAGATACATCTCTTGGTGATGTTGGTACTTGATTGAGGTACACCATTGATAACGTTTTCTTAGTATATCTTGTGGTACATGGTGTATGGAATGATTGAGTGATATGGTATATGGTTGAGATACAATGTTGGTACATGGTATGGTAGAGGTGTTGATGTACATTGTTGATGTGCATGGTTGATACATGGTATGGTACAAGATTGGTACTTGATACACATGGTTGATAGTTGAGGCATTGGTACATGTTGAGTTGCATGGTTTGGTACAGGTGTTGGTGCATGGTTGATGGACAGTTTGGTACATGTGTTGGTGCATGGTTGATGCACTTGTTGTGGTACACAGTTGATTCTTTGTATGGTAGAGGTTGATGGTTTGGTACATGCTTTGGTACATGGTTGAGACACATATCTTGTGATGGTATGTTGGTAATCTTGGTATATTCTTGGTAGAAGCATTTGTTGGTGATGTTGGACATCTAGTTGAGAGGTGTCCTTGGTATATGATCCATGTGAGAGGATTTGGTTGAGTATCGATGACAATGACAGGTTGATCAAAGACAGGTTGGAAACAATGACAGGTTGACAGGTTATAGGTTGATATGGCAATGACAGTGGAAGTGACAATGACAATGGTAGTGACAATGGAAGTGATTGTGGTAGTGATGGTTGGTCTACACTTATATTTCAGGGCGACAATACGGGGCAAGGAAAGGGGGTTGTATCCTCCTTTCGGTTGGTGTTGGAGAACATAGAGAGTTGGAGATTCCTTCAGGTTGGAGCTTGAGAATCAAGGGTTGTAGCCTCCTTCTGGTTGGAGCCAAAGAATTTAGGGAGTTGTAGCTTCCTTCAGGTTGGTGCATGTAAATCAGGGGGTTGGTGCCTCCTAGTTGGTGTAAGAGAATTTGGAAGTTGATGCTTCCTATGAATGTATTCTTGATATATATAAGAAAGCATTATGTGGTTTTCTTTCGTTTGGGTTTCCGGGTAAATTTTGGTGTATTGTTGTTACACATTATTTTCTTCATCCCTATGACCGTTAATGATGTAAACCTATCTGTTGCCTTCAGAGGGGTCAGTGGCCTGAGTTCCTGAAGAGAGAAGGGAGAAGAA
>ML790851.1:180423-192454 GCA_009831015.1 Picea engelmannii
AGCGTTTTCTCGAATCTTCTAGAAGGAGAAACTTCTATGGTGAGGTGGCATCCGAATGGTTTGGATCTTACTCGCTTTCATGATTTAGTGGGATCATCCTAACCTCATCACCTTATCCTCTTCAACTTATAAAAGGAGAGGAGCTCTCATGGAGAAAGTTAGCTTTTGAGCTTTTGAGCTTTTGAGCTTTGGTTAGCTTGGAGCTTTTGGGATTGGCTAAGTTGGATTTGGCTTGGAATTATTGGCTTGGTTAGAGTGGTTTTGAGTTTTTCCTTTGTCAAGATAGACTGTGAATATTATCAGATCTATGCTCTCAGAATTATTGGAATGGAGGTGTGTGGGGAACGAAGGACAGTTGGAAGGGACCTTACGACATCAAGGCCATGGTTGTAATCTCTCTTTCACATTTAATATGATACAGTAATATGATTCTTTCCTATAAAGCTTGTTGTGTTTTATTGTATGATTCCTTGATCACATACATAGGTTTATATTGAGTTTATGCTATTACTATCACTTTGGTTGGTTGCGTTCTTTTGCAGGATCATCATTGTATGAACGTTGGAACGGAGCTAGGATGGCGATGGTGAGAGGAAGTGATGTTTAAACGATATGTCACCTATCCCTCTTTAATTGGTAAATTCAATATTTAAAACTTAACGAAAGCGTCATGTTCTGGTGTGTTTTGTTCTAGATCTAGGTGGATCTAGGGAGATGAGTTAGTGTCTTCACCTACCGATTAGTCCAATAACAATTGTGTACTTGATGTGATGTTGCTTATGTTTATATGCTCATGATATATTGATGATATATTATTGCTAAAGTTAAAGTTTATATACTATGGTTAAAAGTGGTAAAAGTGTTCATATTGATTCACCCCGCCCACTTAGTATTCCAACAATTGAAATTAGAGGAGGTCCTTCAAGAAAACAATTTAACCACTAGAAGGAAGATCACAGAGATAAAAAATTTGTATAGAAATGGAATACCACAGTTCGATGGTCAGAGTGGTCTGAAGTATGACACGTGGAGAAACATAATGAATTTTTTTTTACAGGCACAGGGATATGATGCTTGGTACTCAGTTGTTACAAGATACATTGCTACAAAGAAGCCAAAAATTGAAGCCAATAAGGAATTGAAAAGAAAAACAAAATAGCAATGGATTTCATCTTAGAAGGATTGCTTGATTCGGTAAGAGAAAAAGTTGGAAAATGTTCATCAGCTAAAGAACTTTTGGATGAGTTACATAATATCTATTCCAAGGAATCTCCCATCACAAAGTTAGATCCTATTGAAGAAAATGCAATCATAGAACAAGAAGAAATATGTTCATCATGTCAGACAGATTAAAAAAGAGAAGATTGTGAAGAAGGCATAGTAGACCTTGAAGCATAATTAATCAGTTCTTTAGATAAATTGACAAAATAAAGGAAGAAGAACCAATCAATTGAAGAACAATTAGTCAAGAAGAATTCTCAAGAAAGTTCCAAAGAAGCCCAACAATTCATCATGAAACTGAAATCTCAGCTAGAAGAAGCAAAAAAGATTGAATAAACATACAAAAGTCAGATGGAAGAGAAGCAGTGTTTGGAATCTGAAATAGCAGCACTAAGAAAGGAAGCAATGAAAGAGAAGCCATGTATAGAAACCGAAAGAAAGGAAGTAGAGAAGAGAGAGAATATTTTGACATATCATCTTAAGGAAATAAATAACAACTTAAATAAGCTTGAAGTAGAATTTGGTCAAGAAGAGAGAAGACTTGAAAAAGAAATCACCTCCTTGAAGATTCAACTTGAAGAAGCAAGAAAAAAGAAGTCACAAAGATTCAGATGATGAAGAAAGAAGAAGAGGTTGAGAAGTTTGAAGAAGAAGTTGTCACGTTGAGAGCCAAAATCATCAAGCTCAATAAGAATGTTGAGGAGATAGAGACATCCACATCATCAGTGGAGAATGTTGAAGAAAAACACTCCAGGTTGCCAGAAAACAAGAATGAAGAAAAGAGTAAGAGTTATGTAGAAGTACTGAAAGGAAGGAGTCATGGTTAGCCAGAATCAAAGAAAAATGATAGAGATACATCTTCAAGACGATCATTCACATTCAAGCCACAAAGAAGATTCAATCATGATCATGATCAACCAAGGCAGGAATTCAGAAGGACTACATCACAAAGAAGATCATTCACTCCCAGGTATGCAAATTTATTTTATGGTCATTGTTTTTATTGTACTAACTTTGGACATAAAGTTACATATTGCAGAGCTTATGGAATAAATTCTTAAGTAATAAATGCTTATGTGGCCCCACATAACATTGAATGTTACAAATGCCACAATTATGGTCACATAGCTCGTGATTGTAGAAGCATGATGGATACTTCTATGAAAGAGTACACTGATATCATATATGAGAAAGTATGGAAAAGAAAACAAGAACAAGTAAATAAAGAGCAGATGAATGAAGGACACCTAAAAGTCATACTCTAGGGATTGGCAATAGTACGAGATCAAGAAAAATCTATAGAAAAAAAGGAAGATGTCAGATACAGGAAATTTGGAGAAGAAAAGGAAAACAAGAAGGACATGTGAATAAAGAACAAGTCTCAGAGATCACATAATTGGCAATAGTGCGAGAAAGAAAAGAAGAGCAAGTGAATAAATAACAACCCCAAGAGATTGTACTTTCAAGAATTGTAGTGCAATATCACAATGAGTCCACATGAAAAGAGGAAGAAGTCAGAATTCAGAGAGATCATGAGTATACATACAAAGATGAACATTACTTCACATCAGAGCGGATATTTTTCTGAGCCACTCAGCTTGGAGACTCCCGATAAATATGAATATTGAATAGGGGAGTCAGTGCAGTAGATACTACAAATCATAAAACTATCCTTCGAGCAATTTGAAGTATTTGCAAAGACAGATTCATATCAGTCACATAATATAAGTACAATGTGAGATATTGATCAGTTGATAAGTAGTGTTCCCATGTAAGCATCAATTGGAAGTTACACATGCATAAGTTTATGATTGTATTCCATGTATGTATTCAGGCAGGGATATCTTCAGTATAGGTTGTTCCAGACATACAGAGTTTGATTTGTAGATAGAAAATACCAATGGACACATTTGATCCGGTTTGAGAAACATGAATATGTGATGATCAATTGCAGTAGAGAAGTTTCCAGAACGATACAACAACATATCGGTCAACATTGTGGACAATTGAGTAGCAATGTTACATACAATTTGTGACATATGGATAGAGAAGGATACTTAGTAGGGACAAGAAACATGGGTAAGAGAATATGCATAACAATGTATTTACAATTGGAATCACTTGGTCACAGAAAGGAAAACAATAAAAGGCACAACAAAACATCAAAGAGAAATCGTCAACATAAGCTATATCATCAGAAGAAAATCATTGAACAATATGGTCAAGTGAATGAATAAATCAAGTAATGAATGATTTTTATATATGTCAAAGAGTTACAAGAGAAAGCACCAATGGACAATGCATAGCATTGGAAGAGAGGAAAATAAACATACAGATGAATCCCTTCATTGATCAACATGATAACTTGTAAAGAAGTCAAGGGAAGATAAATAGTCAGAGAAAGAGATCAAGAAAGAAAGATTAGAAGCATGCAAACATGCAGAGACATACCAACAGGGGGAGTTATTGTTTTTTCCCATGATTTCAAAGGAAGAGATAGAGAAATATCAAGTGCATGATGTCAGAGAAGGATTTTTCATAGAAATTATACTTTCAGGAAAAGTCACAAGAGAAAAAGAACATGAGGAAAGAAACATGTGAATATAAATAACAAAGGCATGGAAACAAAGAGAGAGAACAGATGCATGAAGACAGGGGGAGAAACCCCAAGGAGAGATACCCTTTTCCATTGATGTCAAAGGGGTAGAGTGAGAAACATTGATGAGGAGCAATGGTCAGAAGGGGAGCATGAGTATTGTAGTATCACTACTGCCATCAATGTTTCCATCAATGCCAAAGGGGGAGATTGTTGGACAATTGGTTTTCATTGATGTCAACCCTTGGAAAAGTCTATAATCCCTAGATATGTGGTTGGGATTGATGGTGAGTTAGTTGTCATTGAAAGAGTGGTTGATGTCAGCAGATGTGATGGGTGCATTTGATGAAGTCTACATGAAGCCTCAGAGGTGTGGTTATGGGACATGATGTTGGTTAAGGAATATGGACATGAAGAACAATGTAAATTCAAGTTACTAAGACACTCATAGATGGATAGTCCTTGTCATGTCGTTTCTGGTTGTAGGTGGTACACCACATGGTTCCTCACGGTTAGAGACACATGACCTTATGAAGTTAGAAGCTCCGAAGAATCATCAAGAAGCCCCTAATTGGTTACAAGTCATTATTGAAAAGGTAAAGTGGTTGTGACAAGAAAGTGCTAGAAGCCCTAAGATTAAGGAAAGAGGTTACTATGGAAAAGTATATAAACACCTCAATGAGTCTCTCAAAAGGACACACACACTTACATTGAATATCTATCTTGTGAATGTTGGTCTAATGTTTTGGTCTATTGGAGAATCTGACAACGAGTCTAAGGCAGAGGAGAAAGAGCGAGGAAAGAGTGAAAGTTTCAGAGTTTTAGAGTGCAAGGGTTTCTCTGTAACCCTAATTAAGCATGACCTCGTAGGTCAGCGTGAGGGTGTCATGCAAGGCACCCCCTCGGGTTTCCTAAGGGACGTCATGCAAGGCCTCACATGATAGGGAGTCTTACTCCCATGAGGATAAGGAAAATTTGGGGGAAATATTGGTTACAAGTATGCTTATGTGATTTTCTTTTGTGCTTGGTGATGATATGGTACATGCTTGAGAGGCATGTCTTGTTGATGCATCATACATCTTGGTGATATTGGTATGGTACATTGATTAGTAGTGCATCTTGGCTGTATTGGTATATTGGTATCTGGTTTGGTTACATGGTGATGATGTTATATGCTTGAGGCTTATTCTTGGTATATTCTTGAAGCATTGGCACATGGTGTATGGTTGTCATTGATATTGATATGTTGTTGAGGAATACACTTGGTATTTGACAAAACATGTATGAGATACATCTCTTCATAATGTTGGTACTTGGTTGAGGTACACCGTTGATAACAGTTGGTTAGTATATCCTATGGTACATGGTGTATGGAATGATTAAGTGATATGGTATATGGTTGAGATACATTTTTGGTACATGGTATGGTACAGGTGTTGATGTACATGGTTGATACATGGTATGGTACAATATTGGTACTTGGTATACATGGTTGATGATTGAGGCACATGGTAAAGGTTGAGGTGCATGGTTGATGCACAATTTGGTATAGGTGTTGGTGCATGGTTGATGCACTTGTTGTGGTACATGTTGTGGTACATGATTGATGCTTGGTATGGTACAAGTTGATGGTTTGGTACATGCTTTGTTACATGGTTGAGACGCATATCTTGTGATGATATATTGGTGATCTTGGTACATGCTTGGTAGAGACATGTGTTGGTGATGTTGGAAATCACATCTAGTTGAGATGTTTCCTTGGTATATGATCCATGTGAGAGAATCTAGTTGAGTATTAGTGACAGTGATAGGTTGGACATGTTGATCAGTGACATGTTGATGTGATAGGTTGGATACAGTGACAAGTTAACAGTCACAAGTTGGATACAGTGACATGTTGACATGTTACAAGGTGATGTGGTAGTGATAGTGGCAGTGACAATGACAGTGACAGTGACAGTTATTGTGGTAGTGACAATTTGTCTACACTTATATTTTAGGGAAGGAGGATGGGGCAAGGAAAGGGGGTTGTAGCCTCCTTTTGGTTGGTGTCAGAGAACATAGAGAGTTGGAGATTCCTTCAGGTTGGAGCCTGAGAATCAAGGGGTTGTAGCCTACTTCTGGTTGGAGATAGAGAATTCAAGGAGTTGTAGCTTCCTTCAGGTTGGTGCTTATAAATCAGGGGGTTGGTGCCTCTTTCCAGTTGGTGCTGGAGAATTCGGAAGTTGGTGCTTCCTATGAATGTATTCTTGATATATATAAGAACACATTCTGTGGTTTTCTCCTGTTTGGGTTTCCACGAAATTTCTGGTGTATTGTGTACTTGATGTGATGTTTCTTATATTTATATGCTCATGATATATTGATGATATATTACTACTAAAGTTGAAGTTTATATATTGTGGTTAAAAGTGGTAAAAGTACTCATACTGATTGATGCCCCCATCTCAATACTCCAACATATATTAATAATAAATTTACAACTTATTGCACAACAAAAGACATTCATATGCAACATATTGTTCCATACACACCACAACAAAAAGTGTTTTTGAGAGAAACAATCACACAATAAAAGAAATGACAAATTGTATGATCCAATCTAAGGGATTCAATTCTCATTTTTTGGTGGAAGCCATTAATTGTTCCAATTACATAGTTAATCACATTCTCACAAGGGATTTAAAAGATTAACATAGGAAGAAGAATAGAGTAACATTAAACAATATGTAAGCCACTTTCTTGTATTAGGTAGTGAAGCATGGGCTCACATTCTTGATGAGAAAAATAAATAATTATAACTTAAGGGTGAGATGCACATTTTTGTTGGACACTTCGAAGATGTAAAAGGTTATAGACTTCTTCAACCTAATTCAACCTAAATTATTATTAGGATATATGTCAAATTTGATGAAGGTCTCTTAGTCTATGTGCTTAATTTGACATTTGTTCCATCTTCTATTCATATTTTTTTTTTGTTAGCGCCAATATTCTAGTTTCTTCATCTACAGATGATGAAAATGAGTATGAAAATCCAACTCCACTTGCTCACCCTCCTCCATCTGAGTCCATTGAACATGAATATGCACTAGCACCATAACTTCCTAGATGGGTTTGTATAACATGAGAAGCAATTGGTTATGGGACCCAAAGTTGGCCGAGGAACATGGACATGAAGGACAATGTAAATGTGGGTAAGACACTCATATATGGATAGTCCTTGTCATTTTGTTTCCGATGATAGGTGGTACGCCACATGGTTCCTCACAGTTAGGGAGATATGGCCTTGTGAAGTTAAAAGCCCCGAAGAATAGTCAAGAAGCCTGTAATTGGTTACAAGTCATTATTGAAAGAGTAAAGTGGTTGTGAGAAGAAAGTAGTAGAAACCCTAAGATTAAGGAACGATGATACTATTGAAAAGTATATAAAAACCTCAGGGAGTATCTCATAAGGACACACACACTTACATTGAATATCTATCTTGTGAATGCTATGGTCTAATGTTTTGGTCTATTGGAGAATCTAATGACAAGTTTGAGGAAGCAGAGAAAGTGGGAGGAGAGAGTGAAAGTTTCGGAGCTGCAGAGTGCAAGGGTTTCTCTGTAACCCTAATTAGGCAGGCCCTCGTAGGTCAACTTGAGGGTGTCATGCATGGCACCCCCACGGGTTGCCTAAGGGATGTTACACGAGGCCCCGCATGACAGGGAGTCTTAATCCTGCGAGGCCAAGGAAAATTTGGGGAAATGTTGGTACCATGCTACTGAAGGTTGTGTAAGAGTTACAAGTCAGTGTTAAAGTACATCGGATCAATTACATGTTACTGGTATGCTTATGCGATTTTCTCTTGTGCTTGGTGATGGTATGGTACATGCTTGAGAGGCATGTCTTGTTGATGCATGGTACATCTTGGTGATATTGGTATGGTACATTGATTAGTAGTGCATCTTGGCTGTATTGGTATCTTGGTATTTAGTTTGGTTACATGGTGATGATGTTATATGCTTGAGGATTATTCTTGGTATACTCTTGAAGCATTGGCACATGGTGTATGGTTGTGATTGATATTGATACGTTGTTGAGGAATACACTTGGTATGTGACAACACATGTATGAGATACATCTCTTGGTGATGTTGGTACTTGGTTGAGGTACAGCATTGATAACACTTTCTTAGTATATCCTATGGGACGTGTGTATGGAATGATTGAGTGATATGGTATATGGTTGAGATACATTTTTGGTATATGGCATGGTACAGGTGTTGATGTAAATTGTTGATGTACATGGTTGATACATGGTATGGTACAAGATTGGTACTTGGTATACATGGTTGATGGTTGAGGCATATGGTATAGGCTGAGGTGCATGGTTGATGCATGGTTTGGTACAAGTGTTGGTGCATGGTTGATGCATGGTTTGGTACAGGTGTTGGTGCATGGTTGATGCACTTGTTGTGATACAAGTTGTGGTACACGATTGACGCTTGTTATGGTACAAGTTGATGGTTTAGTACATGCTTTGGTACATGGTTGAGACACATACCTTGTGATGGTATGTTGGTGATATTGGTACATGCCTGGTAGAGACACGTGTTGGTGATGTTGGACATCTAGTTGAGAGGTGTCCTTGGTATATGATCCATGTGAGAGAATCTGGTTGAGTATCGGTGACAATGATAGGTTGGATATGTTGATCAATGACATGTTGATGTGATAGTTTGGATACAATGACATATTGGATACAGTGACATGTTTATAAGTTACATGGTGATGTGGCAGTGATAGTGGCAATGACAATGTCAATGATTGCGGTAGTGACAATTTGTCTACACTTATATTTCAGGGCAGCATGACAGGGCAAGGAAAGGGGGTTTTAGCCTCCTTTTGATTGGTTCCAGAGAACATAGGGAGTTGGAGATTCCTTTAGGTCAGAGCCTGAGAATCAAGGGGTTGTAGCCTCCTTCTGGTTGGAGCTAGAGAATTCAGGGAGTTGTAGCTTCCTTCAGGTTGGTGCCTGTAAAACATGGAGTTGGTGTCTCCTTCCAGTTCTTGTTGGAGAATTTGGAAGTTGGTGCTTCCTATGAATGTATTCTTGATATATATAAGAAAGAATTTTGTGGTTTTCTCCCATTTGGGTTTCCATGTAATTTATGGTGTACTGTGTACTTGATGTGATGTTGTTGATGTGATGTTTCTTATGTTTATATGATCATGATATATTGATGATACATTGATGATATATTGCTGCTAAAGTTGAAGTTTATATATTGTGGTTAAAAGTGGTAAAAGTGCTCATACTCATTCACCCCCCCCTCTCAGTATTCCAACATATATTAACAATAAATTTACAACTTGTTGCAACACAAAATACATTCATATGCAAAATATTGTTCCATACACACTACAAAAAAAGTGTTATTGATAGAAACAATCGCACAATAAAAGAAATGACAAATTGTATGATCCAATCTAAGGGATTCAATCCTCATTTTTGGGTGGAAGCCATTAATTGTTCCAATTACATAGTTAATCACATTCTCACAAGGGATTTAAAAGATATAACATAGGAAGAAGAATAGAGTAACATTAAACTAGATGTAAGCCATTTTCTTGTATTAGGTAGTGAAGCATTGACTTACATTCTTGATGAGAAAACGAAATAATTATAACTTAAGAGTGAGAAACACATTTTTGTTGGATACTTTGAAGATGTAAAAGGTTATAGACTTCTTCAACCTAATTCAACCTAAATTATTATTAGGATAGATGTCAATTTTGATGAAGGTTTCTTAGTCTGTGTGCTTAATTTGACATTTGTGCCATCTTCTATTCATATTTTTTTTTGTTAGTGCCACTATTCCAGTTTCTTCATCTACAAATGATGATAGTGAGGATGAAAATCCAGCTCCACTTGCCCACCGTCCTCCATTTGAGTCCATTGAACATGAATATGCACTAGCATCACAACTTCCTATATTGGTTTGTATAACACGAGAAGCAGTTGGTGATCTTGTCAGTGATCCTTCATATCAATGTTGTACATGTTCAGAGTTCTAGCGAACCTCATCTCTTTTGCCTCAAGTTTCATAGACTCGTGATAACGAAACATTTTTAGAAACTTCTAGCCATCTAGATTGGGATGCAACAATGGATGAAGAAAAAAATATTCTATAACAAACATAAGAACACTAATAATATTGTTGTTGATGATGATTATAATGATGATGACAAATCACACTAGCACGATTGGATTTTGATGGTTTCATTCTGTAAGGTGGCCAAGGTTCGTAACTCGCGGTAGTCAGGAAGAGACACCGAAAAAAATCCAGCCATTTTAATCGTTTGTGTGGCCCAGGACGGGTGCAATATCTGGGTGATTTTCACGGCCTAGATGCCCCTGAGTTGTGGATTCTTAGACCACATGCTAGTCCCACATGTTACATACATGCTAGCAAACAAAATAATAAGAATAAGAATAATATAATCAAGCTAACGAAAAGTCAAAGAGAACACACCCATTCACCTCATGGCCAATCAATACATATAATTATATCATCACGAAGCTCATTATAACATCATCAATTCTTATCAAACTTATCAAACTTTTATTATTTAATATATTCTCGTATATATTTTCAAAAATATTATGTCAATTAACTTTGGTTTATTCCATTTGATATTAAAACTCTTACAAAATTCACAGGCTTAAAAAATTCCATACTCAACCAACCATTCCTAAGCCATTTATATATACTTGTTGTTCCATACATGAACCACTATTATGTACCTTCAACCATCATTGCTCAGTCCATACACTAACTCTGTACATTGTCCATATTGTTGTGCACAAAAATTTGTTGTATAGGTTTGTCTATACAACCGCCATCCAATTCACACATGTATTATGTATGCATTCCATACAAAATTTGTTGTAATTGACTATACCAACTGTCAAAATTGATCATATCAACTGCCACACAACCATTTTAAATCAATTTATATATGATTGTATGCTTTCTCTCAACTGGAAATTATAAGTCATACGAACTCTAATTAAACTCAATTGTCAACAATTTTTGACTTTTTTTTTTACGCCCTTTATTTAAATTTGTGCCCCCTCAAAAGAACATTCCATTTTTTTGGCATATTTTATTTTACATTAATCCTGATTACTTTATAAGGTCCACTTATTAAAATATATTAGTAAAAAAGTGGAGCCGACCAGGAAAGGAACCAACCCCAAAATGGGCAATAATTATGGAGCGCAAGCAAAGGGTTATCGTTATGAAGATGAAGTTGTTATCACCATGTAAATTATGGATATGATTGAAAAGTCACAAAAAGAGTTATTATAGTAAAGAGGCAAAAATAATTAGGGTATAAAGTTGATAAATTAATAGAAGATACAAACAACATAATTGATAAGTTTACTGAAGGATTTGAAAGATGATGACTATAATTAATAAAGAAGGGAAACATTTGTTGTAGGTGTGATAGGAGATGGATTCCGAGACATCTATTTCAAGATAAGTCACTACACTATTTGAAAGTAGAGGATGAAAATGAAGTAGGAATTTCGGATCTAGCAAATGAAAACACTAATGGGTACAATTCAGAGCTCGACAAGGACAATACATCAAGAATTATTAATGAGCATAGAGAACGAGTTGGTCAACTAATTGCAAAACAAGATGAGTCAATGATAGAACCTGAAACTTACAAAAATCCACATGTAAATTTGGACTCATCGACCATAATTCACGAAATATTTAAAACAAGTCAAACCAATTGATTTAAATTTGAAATACCGAAGATTGATAATGCAACACCACCAAAAATATCATTATCTTCAATCTCATGCACCCAAAAAAATATACATGAAGAAGAAGTGCCTCAAACATAAATTATTACTTAGAAGGACCAAATACAATAATTGATTGAAAAATACATTCCACCTCATCTTAGGAAGGTTGATGAGATCCAGGTTGTAAGTAAAGAGGAAGCAAACTTGCAAAATATATTTGACCTCATCTCAGGAAGTTTGATGAGATCCAGGTTGTAAGTAAAGAGGAAGCAAACTTGCAATTCCACATATGACCAGGACATGTAAATTACAATATTATAAGCTATATGGAGTTGAAAGTTCCCATCACAAGGAAAGTGAATTACATTTAATAAAGAGGGGGCAAGAAACATAGACAAACATACAACAATA
>ML790851.1:199999-227502 GCA_009831015.1 Picea engelmannii
GAAACCGAAAGAAAGGAAGTAGAGAAGAGAGAGAATATTTTGACATATCATCTTAAGGAAATAAATAACAACTTAAATAAGCTTGAAGTAGAATTTGGTCAAGAAGAGAGAAGACTTGAAAAAGAAATCACCTCCTTGAAGATTCAACTTGAAGAAGCAAGAAAAAAGAAGTCACAAAGATTCAGATGATGAAGAAAGAAGAAGAGGTTGAGAAGTTTGAAGAAGAAGTTGTCACGTTGAGAGCCAAAATCATCAAGCTCAATAAGAATGTTGAGGAGATAGAGACATCCACATCATCAGTGGAGAATGTTGAAGAAAAACACTCCAGGTTGCCAGAAAACAAGAATGAAGAAAAGAGTAAGAGTTATGTAGAAGTACTGAAAGGAAGGAGTCATGGTTAGCCAGAATCAAAGAAAAATGATAGAGATACATCTTCAAGACGATCATTCACATTCAAGCCACAAAGAAGATTCAATCATGATCATGATCAACCAAGGCAGGAATTCAGAAGGACTACATCACAAAGAAGATCATTCACTCCCAGGTATGCAAATTTATTTTATGGTCATTGTTTTTATTGTACTAACTTTGGACATAAAGTTACATATTGCAGAGCTTATGGAATAAATTCTTAAGTAATAAATGCTTATGTGGCCCCACATAACATTGAATGTTACAAATGCCACAATTATGGTCACATAGCTCGTGATTGTAGAAGCATGATGGATACTTCTATGAAAGAGTACACTGATATCATATATGAGAAAGTATGGAAAAGAAAACAAGAACAAGTAAATAAAGAGCAGATGAATGAAGGACACCTAAAAGTCATACTCTAGGGATTGGCAATAGTACGAGATCAAGAAAAATCTATAGAAAAAAAGGAAGATGTCAGATACAGGAAATTTGGAGAAGAAAAGGAAAACAAGAAGGACATGTGAATAAAGAACAAGTCTCAGAGATCACATAATTGGCAATAGTGCGAGAAAGAAAAGAAGAGCAAGTGAATAAATAACAACCCCAAGAGATTGTACTTTCAAGAATTGTAGTGCAATATCACAATGAGTCCACATGAAAAGAGGAAGAAGTCAGAATTCAGAGAGATCATGAGTATACATACAAAGATGAACATTACTTCACATCAGAGCGGATATTTTTCTGAGCCACTCAGCTTGGAGACTCCCGATAAATATGAATATTGAATAGGGGAGTCAGTGCAGTAGATACTACAAATCATAAAACTATCCTTCGAGCAATTTGAAGTATTTGCAAAGACAGATTCATATCAGTCACATAATATAAGTACAATGTGAGATATTGATCAGTTGATAAGTAGTGTTCCCATGTAAGCATCAATTGGAAGTTACACATGCATAAGTTTATGATTGTATTCCATGTATGTATTCAGGCAGGGATATCTTCAGTATAGGTTGTTCCAGACATACAGAGTTTGATTTGTAGATAGAAAATACCAATGGACACATTTGATCCGGTTTGAGAAACATGAATATGTGATGATCAATTGCAGTAGAGAAGTTTCCAGAACGATACAACAACATATCGGTCAACATTGTGGACAATTGAGTAGCAATGTTACATACAATTTGTGACATATGGATAGAGAAGGATACTTAGTAGGGACAAGAAACATGGGTAAGAGAATATGCATAACAATGTATTTACAATTGGAATCACTTGGTCACAGAAAGGAAAACAATAAAAGGCACAACAAAACATCAAAGAGAAATCGTCAACATAAGCTATATCATCAGAAGAAAATCATTGAACAATATGGTCAAGTGAATGAATAAATCAAGTAATGAATGATTTTTATATATGTCAAAGAGTTACAAGAGAAAGCACCAATGGACAATGCATAGCATTGGAAGAGAGGAAAATAAACATACAGATGAATCCCTTCATTGATCAACATGATAACTTGTAAAGAAGTCAAGGGAAGATAAATAGTCAGAGAAAGAGATCAAGAAAGAAAGATTAGAAGCATGCAAACATGCAGAGACATACCAACAGGGGGAGTTATTGTTTTTTCCCATGATTTCAAAGGAAGAGATAGAGAAATATCAAGTGCATGATGTCAGAGAAGGATTTTTCATAGAAATTATACTTTCAGGAAAAGTCACAAGAGAAAAAGAACATGAGGAAAGAAACATGTGAATATAAATAACAAAGGCATGGAAACAAAGAGAGAGAACAGATGCATGAAGACAGGGGGAGAAACCCCAAGGAGAGATACCCTTTTCCATTGATGTCAAAGGGGTAGAGTGAGAAACATTGATGAGGAGCAATGGTCAGAAGGGGAGCATGAGTATTGTAGTATCACTACTGCCATCAATGTTTCCATCAATGCCAAAGGGGGAGATTGTTGGACAATTGGTTTTCATTGATGTCAACCCTTGGAAAAGTCTATAATCCCTAGATATGTGGTTGGGATTGATGGTGAGTTAGTTGTCATTGAAAGAGTGGTTGATGTCAGCAGATGTGATGGGTGCATTTGATGAAGTCTACATGAAGCCTCAGAGGTGTGGTTATGGGACATGATGTTGGTTAAGGAATATGGACATGAAGAACAATGTAAATTCAAGTTACTAAGACACTCATAGATGGATAGTCCTTGTCATGTCGTTTCTGGTTGTAGGTGGTACACCACATGGTTCCTCACGGTTAGAGACACATGACCTTATGAAGTTAGAAGCTCCGAAGAATCATCAAGAAGCCCCTAATTGGTTACAAGTCATTATTGAAAAGGTAAAGTGGTTGTGACAAGAAAGTGCTAGAAGCCCTAAGATTAAGGAAAGAGGTTACTATGGAAAAGTATATAAACACCTCAATGAGTCTCTCAAAAGGACACACACACTTACATTGAATATCTATCTTGTGAATGTTGGTCTAATGTTTTGGTCTATTGGAGAATCTGACAACGAGTCTAAGGCAGAGGAGAAAGAGCGAGGAAAGAGTGAAAGTTTCAGAGTTTTAGAGTGCAAGGGTTTCTCTGTAACCCTAATTAAGCATGACCTCGTAGGTCAGCGTGAGGGTGTCATGCAAGGCACCCCCTCGGGTTTCCTAAGGGACGTCATGCAAGGCCTCACATGATAGGGAGTCTTACTCCCATGAGGATAAGGAAAATTTGGGGGAAATATTGGTTACAAGTATGCTTATGTGATTTTCTTTTGTGCTTGGTGATGATATGGTACATGCTTGAGAGGCATGTCTTGTTGATGCATCATACATCTTGGTGATATTGGTATGGTACATTGATTAGTAGTGCATCTTGGCTGTATTGGTATATTGGTATCTGGTTTGGTTACATGGTGATGATGTTATATGCTTGAGGCTTATTCTTGGTATATTCTTGAAGCATTGGCACATGGTGTATGGTTGTCATTGATATTGATATGTTGTTGAGGAATACACTTGGTATTTGACAAAACATGTATGAGATACATCTCTTCATAATGTTGGTACTTGGTTGAGGTACACCGTTGATAACAGTTGGTTAGTATATCCTATGGTACATGGTGTATGGAATGATTAAGTGATATGGTATATGGTTGAGATACATTTTTGGTACATGGTATGGTACAGGTGTTGATGTACATGGTTGATACATGGTATGGTACAATATTGGTACTTGGTATACATGGTTGATGATTGAGGCACATGGTAAAGGTTGAGGTGCATGGTTGATGCACAATTTGGTATAGGTGTTGGTGCATGGTTGATGCACTTGTTGTGGTACATGTTGTGGTACATGATTGATGCTTGGTATGGTACAAGTTGATGGTTTGGTACATGCTTTGTTACATGGTTGAGACGCATATCTTGTGATGATATATTGGTGATCTTGGTACATGCTTGGTAGAGACATGTGTTGGTGATGTTGGAAATCACATCTAGTTGAGATGTTTCCTTGGTATATGATCCATGTGAGAGAATCTAGTTGAGTATTAGTGACAGTGATAGGTTGGACATGTTGATCAGTGACATGTTGATGTGATAGGTTGGATACAGTGACAAGTTAACAGTCACAAGTTGGATACAGTGACATGTTGACATGTTACAAGGTGATGTGGTAGTGATAGTGGCAGTGACAATGACAGTGACAGTGACAGTTATTGTGGTAGTGACAATTTGTCTACACTTATATTTTAGGGAAGGAGGATGGGGCAAGGAAAGGGGGTTGTAGCCTCCTTTTGGTTGGTGTCAGAGAACATAGAGAGTTGGAGATTCCTTCAGGTTGGAGCCTGAGAATCAAGGGGTTGTAGCCTACTTCTGGTTGGAGATAGAGAATTCAAGGAGTTGTAGCTTCCTTCAGGTTGGTGCTTATAAATCAGGGGGTTGGTGCCTCTTTCCAGTTGGTGCTGGAGAATTCGGAAGTTGGTGCTTCCTATGAATGTATTCTTGATATATATAAGAACACATTCTGTGGTTTTCTCCTGTTTGGGTTTCCACGAAATTTCTGGTGTATTGTGTACTTGATGTGATGTTTCTTATATTTATATGCTCATGATATATTGATGATATATTACTACTAAAGTTGAAGTTTATATATTGTGGTTAAAAGTGGTAAAAGTACTCATACTGATTGATGCCCCCATCTCAATACTCCAACATATATTAATAATAAATTTACAACTTATTGCACAACAAAAGACATTCATATGCAACATATTGTTCCATACACACCACAACAAAAAGTGTTTTTGAGAGAAACAATCACACAATAAAAGAAATGACAAATTGTATGATCCAATCTAAGGGATTCAATTCTCATTTTTTGGTGGAAGCCATTAATTGTTCCAATTACATAGTTAATCACATTCTCACAAGGGATTTAAAAGATTAACATAGGAAGAAGAATAGAGTAACATTAAACAATATGTAAGCCACTTTCTTGTATTAGGTAGTGAAGCATGGGCTCACATTCTTGATGAGAAAAATAAATAATTATAACTTAAGGGTGAGATGCACATTTTTGTTGGACACTTCGAAGATGTAAAAGGTTATAGACTTCTTCAACCTAATTCAACCTAAATTATTATTAGGATATATGTCAAATTTGATGAAGGTCTCTTAGTCTATGTGCTTAATTTGACATTTGTTCCATCTTCTATTCATATTTTTTTTTTGTTAGCGCCAATATTCTAGTTTCTTCATCTACAGATGATGAAAATGAGTATGAAAATCCAACTCCACTTGCTCACCCTCCTCCATCTGAGTCCATTGAACATGAATATGCACTAGCACCATAACTTCCTAGATGGGTTTGTATAACATGAGAAGCAATTGGTTATGGGACCCAAAGTTGGCCGAGGAACATGGACATGAAGGACAATGTAAATGTGGGTAAGACACTCATATATGGATAGTCCTTGTCATTTTGTTTCCGATGATAGGTGGTACGCCACATGGTTCCTCACAGTTAGGGAGATATGGCCTTGTGAAGTTAAAAGCCCCGAAGAATAGTCAAGAAGCCTGTAATTGGTTACAAGTCATTATTGAAAGAGTAAAGTGGTTGTGAGAAGAAAGTAGTAGAAACCCTAAGATTAAGGAACGATGATACTATTGAAAAGTATATAAAAACCTCAGGGAGTATCTCATAAGGACACACACACTTACATTGAATATCTATCTTGTGAATGCTATGGTCTAATGTTTTGGTCTATTGGAGAATCTAATGACAAGTTTGAGGAAGCAGAGAAAGTGGGAGGAGAGAGTGAAAGTTTCGGAGCTGCAGAGTGCAAGGGTTTCTCTGTAACCCTAATTAGGCAGGCCCTCGTAGGTCAACTTGAGGGTGTCATGCATGGCACCCCCACGGGTTGCCTAAGGGATGTTACACGAGGCCCCGCATGACAGGGAGTCTTAATCCTGCGAGGCCAAGGAAAATTTGGGGAAATGTTGGTACCATGCTACTGAAGGTTGTGTAAGAGTTACAAGTCAGTGTTAAAGTACATCGGATCAATTACATGTTACTGGTATGCTTATGCGATTTTCTCTTGTGCTTGGTGATGGTATGGTACATGCTTGAGAGGCATGTCTTGTTGATGCATGGTACATCTTGGTGATATTGGTATGGTACATTGATTAGTAGTGCATCTTGGCTGTATTGGTATCTTGGTATTTAGTTTGGTTACATGGTGATGATGTTATATGCTTGAGGATTATTCTTGGTATACTCTTGAAGCATTGGCACATGGTGTATGGTTGTGATTGATATTGATACGTTGTTGAGGAATACACTTGGTATGTGACAACACATGTATGAGATACATCTCTTGGTGATGTTGGTACTTGGTTGAGGTACAGCATTGATAACACTTTCTTAGTATATCCTATGGGACGTGTGTATGGAATGATTGAGTGATATGGTATATGGTTGAGATACATTTTTGGTATATGGCATGGTACAGGTGTTGATGTAAATTGTTGATGTACATGGTTGATACATGGTATGGTACAAGATTGGTACTTGGTATACATGGTTGATGGTTGAGGCATATGGTATAGGCTGAGGTGCATGGTTGATGCATGGTTTGGTACAAGTGTTGGTGCATGGTTGATGCATGGTTTGGTACAGGTGTTGGTGCATGGTTGATGCACTTGTTGTGATACAAGTTGTGGTACACGATTGACGCTTGTTATGGTACAAGTTGATGGTTTAGTACATGCTTTGGTACATGGTTGAGACACATACCTTGTGATGGTATGTTGGTGATATTGGTACATGCCTGGTAGAGACACGTGTTGGTGATGTTGGACATCTAGTTGAGAGGTGTCCTTGGTATATGATCCATGTGAGAGAATCTGGTTGAGTATCGGTGACAATGATAGGTTGGATATGTTGATCAATGACATGTTGATGTGATAGTTTGGATACAATGACATATTGGATACAGTGACATGTTTATAAGTTACATGGTGATGTGGCAGTGATAGTGGCAATGACAATGTCAATGATTGCGGTAGTGACAATTTGTCTACACTTATATTTCAGGGCAGCATGACAGGGCAAGGAAAGGGGGTTTTAGCCTCCTTTTGATTGGTTCCAGAGAACATAGGGAGTTGGAGATTCCTTTAGGTCAGAGCCTGAGAATCAAGGGGTTGTAGCCTCCTTCTGGTTGGAGCTAGAGAATTCAGGGAGTTGTAGCTTCCTTCAGGTTGGTGCCTGTAAAACATGGAGTTGGTGTCTCCTTCCAGTTCTTGTTGGAGAATTTGGAAGTTGGTGCTTCCTATGAATGTATTCTTGATATATATAAGAAAGAATTTTGTGGTTTTCTCCCATTTGGGTTTCCATGTAATTTATGGTGTACTGTGTACTTGATGTGATGTTGTTGATGTGATGTTTCTTATGTTTATATGATCATGATATATTGATGATACATTGATGATATATTGCTGCTAAAGTTGAAGTTTATATATTGTGGTTAAAAGTGGTAAAAGTGCTCATACTCATTCACCCCCCCCTCTCAGTATTCCAACATATATTAACAATAAATTTACAACTTGTTGCAACACAAAATACATTCATATGCAAAATATTGTTCCATACACACTACAAAAAAAGTGTTATTGATAGAAACAATCGCACAATAAAAGAAATGACAAATTGTATGATCCAATCTAAGGGATTCAATCCTCATTTTTGGGTGGAAGCCATTAATTGTTCCAATTACATAGTTAATCACATTCTCACAAGGGATTTAAAAGATATAACATAGGAAGAAGAATAGAGTAACATTAAACTAGATGTAAGCCATTTTCTTGTATTAGGTAGTGAAGCATTGACTTACATTCTTGATGAGAAAACGAAATAATTATAACTTAAGAGTGAGAAACACATTTTTGTTGGATACTTTGAAGATGTAAAAGGTTATAGACTTCTTCAACCTAATTCAACCTAAATTATTATTAGGATAGATGTCAATTTTGATGAAGGTTTCTTAGTCTGTGTGCTTAATTTGACATTTGTGCCATCTTCTATTCATATTTTTTTTTGTTAGTGCCACTATTCCAGTTTCTTCATCTACAAATGATGATAGTGAGGATGAAAATCCAGCTCCACTTGCCCACCGTCCTCCATTTGAGTCCATTGAACATGAATATGCACTAGCATCACAACTTCCTATATTGGTTTGTATAACACGAGAAGCAGTTGGTGATCTTGTCAGTGATCCTTCATATCAATGTTGTACATGTTCAGAGTTCTAGCGAACCTCATCTCTTTTGCCTCAAGTTTCATAGACTCGTGATAACGAAACATTTTTAGAAACTTCTAGCCATCTAGATTGGGATGCAACAATGGATGAAGAAAAAAATATTCTATAACAAACATAAGAACACTAATAATATTGTTGTTGATGATGATTATAATGATGATGACAAATCACACTAGCACGATTGGATTTTGATGGTTTCATTCTGTAAGGTGGCCAAGGTTCGTAACTCGCGGTAGTCAGGAAGAGACACCGAAAAAAATCCAGCCATTTTAATCGTTTGTGTGGCCCAGGACGGGTGCAATATCTGGGTGATTTTCACGGCCTAGATGCCCCTGAGTTGTGGATTCTTAGACCACATGCTAGTCCCACATGTTACATACATGCTAGCAAACAAAATAATAAGAATAAGAATAATATAATCAAGCTAACGAAAAGTCAAAGAGAACACACCCATTCACCTCATGGCCAATCAATACATATAATTATATCATCACGAAGCTCATTATAACATCATCAATTCTTATCAAACTTATCAAACTTTTATTATTTAATATATTCTCGTATATATTTTCAAAAATATTATGTCAATTAACTTTGGTTTATTCCATTTGATATTAAAACTCTTACAAAATTCACAGGCTTAAAAAATTCCATACTCAACCAACCATTCCTAAGCCATTTATATATACTTGTTGTTCCATACATGAACCACTATTATGTACCTTCAACCATCATTGCTCAGTCCATACACTAACTCTGTACATTGTCCATATTGTTGTGCACAAAAATTTGTTGTATAGGTTTGTCTATACAACCGCCATCCAATTCACACATGTATTATGTATGCATTCCATACAAAATTTGTTGTAATTGACTATACCAACTGTCAAAATTGATCATATCAACTGCCACACAACCATTTTAAATCAATTTATATATGATTGTATGCTTTCTCTCAACTGGAAATTATAAGTCATACGAACTCTAATTAAACTCAATTGTCAACAATTTTTGACTTTTTTTTTTACGCCCTTTATTTAAATTTGTGCCCCCTCAAAAGAACATTCCATTTTTTTGGCATATTTTATTTTACATTAATCCTGATTACTTTATAAGGTCCACTTATTAAAATATATTAGTAAAAAAGTGGAGCCGACCAGGAAAGGAACCAACCCCAAAATGGGCAATAATTATGGAGCGCAAGCAAAGGGTTATCGTTATGAAGATGAAGTTGTTATCACCATGTAAATTATGGATATGATTGAAAAGTCACAAAAAGAGTTATTATAGTAAAGAGGCAAAAATAATTAGGGTATAAAGTTGATAAATTAATAGAAGATACAAACAACATAATTGATAAGTTTACTGAAGGATTTGAAAGATGATGACTATAATTAATAAAGAAGGGAAACATTTGTTGTAGGTGTGATAGGAGATGGATTCCGAGACATCTATTTCAAGATAAGTCACTACACTATTTGAAAGTAGAGGATGAAAATGAAGTAGGAATTTCGGATCTAGCAAATGAAAACACTAATGGGTACAATTCAGAGCTCGACAAGGACAATACATCAAGAATTATTAATGAGCATAGAGAACGAGTTGGTCAACTAATTGCAAAACAAGATGAGTCAATGATAGAACCTGAAACTTACAAAAATCCACATGTAAATTTGGACTCATCGACCATAATTCACGAAATATTTAAAACAAGTCAAACCAATTGATTTAAATTTGAAATACCGAAGATTGATAATGCAACACCACCAAAAATATCATTATCTTCAATCTCATGCACCCAAAAAAATATACATGAAGAAGAAGTGCCTCAAACATAAATTATTACTTAGAAGGACCAAATACAATAATTGATTGAAAAATACATTCCACCTCATCTTAGGAAGGTTGATGAGATCCAGGTTGTAAGTAAAGAGGAAGCAAACTTGCAAAATATATTTGACCTCATCTCAGGAAGTTTGATGAGATCCAGGTTGTAAGTAAAGAGGAAGCAAACTTGCAATTCCACATATGACCAGGACATGTAAATTACAATATTATAAGCTATATGGAGTTGAAAGTTCCCATCACAAGGAAAGTGAATTACATTTAATAAAGAGGGGGCAAGAAACATAGACAAACATACAACAATACAAGCAAGGAAAGTATGTTACCAAGAAGCATCAAGGTTTTACATTAAACAACCAAGTCAAAAGACTTTACAGTATGATGCACATAATACAAAGGAACCTTGTCAATACTCAAAGTAGATACCAGGTCAAGCCCTACAACCTGACAAAGTTGTTGTTTCCAGGGAAATATGCTCAATTATAGATAATCATATTTATTATGCTTTGAGGAGAAAGAATTCCTTAAGGGGGTGACAATGTAACAAACACAATAATAATAATAAATATAGTAGTTAGGCTAATCAAAGGTCAAAGGGCACTCACCCATTTAACTTGTGACCGGTCAATGGATATAAGTATACCATCATGCCGTTCATTGTAACATCATAAACTCTTATCAATCTTATCAAACATTTATTATTAAATATATTCTTATATATTTTTTCATAAATATTCTATTAATCAACAATACACATGAAATCTGTTTATTCCACGCTCTTTAATGGAAAAAAAACACTTGAGATCTTGTCCCCCTTCAAAAGGGAAGAAAAATTTCAAATGTAAATGGGTATGTGGGACTAAGTACACAACATATGAAAGTGTTGAGAGACATAAGGGTTGCTTGGTTTCCAAAGAATTTTCTCAAGTAAAAGTAATTGATTGTACTAAAACCTTTGCCTCTATAGCCAAAATGAATTTCATTTACCTTGTTCTAGCCCTTGTAGCATCATACAAATGTGTGGTCCATTAGATGGATGTTAAATCTTCCTTCTTGCATGGGGATTTGCAAGAAAAAATTTCTATGGAACAACCTCTTGGATATATTCAAAATGACTCTAGTCTTGTTTATTGCCTTAAGAATTCTCTCTATGGCCTTAAGCAAGCTCCTCGAGCTTGGTATGCTAAAATGGATAGATTTCTTCTTGCGATCGAATTCTATAAATTTTATTCTAACCCCAATAGCTATACCAAGAAAGTGGGTGACCATATTGTAATACTTTTTCTCTATGTTGATGACCTTATACTTACTGGTAGCGACCCCAAACTTTTAATCCATGTGGAATCTAATCTTAAGAAGAAATTTGACATGATAGACTTAAGGCATTTGTATTATTTTCTTGGCCGCCAAGCCTTGCATACTAAGGAAGGCATTTTCATTTCCCAATCTAAGTATGCATGTGACCTTCTTCATCACTTTCACATGGAATATTGTAAACCAACTCCATCTCCCTTCCAATGTAGAGTCAAACTTGTTGCCACCTCTACCAAACCCGAAGTAAATGCCACTCTATACTATCAATTTGTTGGTAACCTTTTGTATTTGACTCACTCCCATCCTGATATTGCCTTGTTCATTAGTCTCATTTCTCGATATATTTGGGGAATGGTTCACTTTGGGATATAATACAGTTTACGAGGGGCCTTCCTTTGTTCGTTGGTTTCACTGATTGATTTGGTCGATGACCCTGATGATTAGAAGTCTACTACAGGTTATGTTTTTAGTCTATTTTCTAGATCTATCACTTGGGATTCTAAGGAACAAAGTGCCCTTTCTCTTTCGTTGGCAGAAGTAGAGTAGTAAGAAACAATTCATGAAATTCAAGAATCCATGTGGCTTTGATAAATCCTTTCTAAATTTGGATTCTAGTAGAAACATCCTACCATACTCTAGTGTGACAATCAGAGTGCCATTCAACTCGCCAAAGATTCGGTTAAACACTATTGAAACAAACACATTGAGCTACACATGCACTTCATTAGGGAGATTCTTTAGGGTATGTCCTTGAAGTGATATAATTCTAAACATATGATCAAGTTGCAAACATTTTCATAAAGACCCTTATAGAATCGAAGTTTTCAAAGCTTTGAGTTTTTTTTTTCCAGGTAACAACTCTTGAGGAAAACCCCAAGGCACTTCCCCTCATTTTGAGGAATATGGTAGCCAGGGTGAACCCTAGATTTTTCATTGGTGAACAACAAGGCTCGAAGACTTTGCAACAATTTTACTCATAATCAACTCAACATGTCATTTATGGGAATAGAACATGGGTGGGGAGGATAACACTCCATCCCACAACCACACAAGATACCATTTGAACACAAAGATTTGAGTTATGTTGGGTGTTCAAGAAGTTATCATTAAGGGATGATAGTCTCCAATGCCTCCTTTCTTGTTGTGTCACCTTTGTTAATCCTGCAATCCTATCCCAAGTTTTACTCAAGTGGGGATGATAGGATATTTAGACAGTTAGTAATCAACTAGGTTCGACTTGGTCTAATGTGTCTTTAGGTAATGTGTTTTTATTTAGTGTAATTTTGTAACAAATTATTATAAGGGTCATGGTTATGTTATAAACATAAAGTGATTCAATGGTTCATATTCATCTTGATACTAACGACACTTGATATGTGAATTAACACCCTATTGGTCCACAATTTCTATTTAAAGAGCATGGAGGTTCATTTGTTGATTGATTGATTGTTGATATATGTTCATGTAATACCTTTTCTCTTGACATTAATATATTTCCTCAAGTGGTTGTGTTGATTGAGGCCATGGATTGTTTCCTTATTTAAAGGTTTTAACCATGCAAACACTGGCGTACTGATCTTTGGTCTGTGTGTGAGAGGTTCCCTTGAGGTGTTCAACCTATGTGCATATACCCTAATTTTTAAACAAATGATACCCATAGCACTACTCCATGTATATGCGTCCGAAAAATTGACGATTAATCAATTTGTGGGCTCATTTGCATTTTATTGCAACTTATTTCTTTGAGCCATCCAGGGACAAAGGCAATGTTGGTCCCATGGGCATAAAAAACATGCCATGAATTAGAATTGCATTTTGTAAGCTTTGAAAAGTATGTTTGGGCATGAAGGAGTTAAGAACACTATCCACACACTACTTAGGTAGAAATTTCCAAGTTTAACCATCAAAAGGATTTTCTTAATGCCTCTAATTGTGGAAAACCCCAATTTTCTTCTTCATCTAAGAAACACCCTTAGGGCAGTGAAGATTGTGGGTGAATGATGCCCCTAATGATACCATGTGTGGATGAGTTCAATGAAACCAATGAGGCATTAATCCGTTGGCCCATTTTCATTTTATTGTGAGTTCCAACTCCTAGCCTAGAACCATTCAAGGGCAATGGAAACATTGGTCCCGAGGGCATACAAAACACATTGAGCATCATATTTACATTGTGTAGGCCCCAATATTTGTGTTTGGGCATGGATGAGGTGAGAACACTATCCATGCACTTCGAAGGAAACCATTTCCAAGTTTGACCATCAAACACATTTTTTCAATGACCCCAACACCCAAAACCCTAATTTTCTTGTTCATTCAAATAAAAACCTTTAGGGTAATGAATAACATGGGTGAATGACATCCCTCATGCTAATACATGTAGAAAATTCCAATAGAACTAATGACTCGTCAATCCATAAGCATGTTTTCATTTTATTGCAAATTGCAACTCATGGCTTGGAGCCATTCTTGGACAAAGGCAACATTGGTCACAAGGGCATAAAAACACATTGTGCATTGGAATTATGTTTCATAAGGTTTGACAGGTGTGTTTGGGTATGTCAGAGGTAAGAACATTTCCCACACAATTATGGGGCAACCATTTCCAAGTTTGAACATCAAATGCATTTTTCTAGTGCCTCCTATTATGCAAAACCTCAGTTTTCTTCTTCATCCAAGAAAACACCTTTAATGGAATGATGCTGCTAGTGCTATTCTATGTATGAGTTTAATGGAATTGATGAATCATCGATCAATATTTCCATTTTCATTTTTTGCAAGTTGCAACTAACAAGTTGGAGCCATTCAGAGACAAAGGAAACATTGGTCTTGGGGGTATAAAAAAATATACTGAGCATCAAAACTGTATCATGTAAGACTCAACATGTATGTTCGAGCATGGTAGAGGTGAGAACATTATCCATGCACTTCTGGGGCAACAATTTCCAAGTTTTACTATCAAATGCATTTTCCATTGCCTCCCACTACGTAAAACTCTAGTTTTCTTCTCCATTTGAGAAAACACCTTTAGGGAAGTGAAGTTCATATGTGAATGATGCCCCCTGATGCTACTTCATGTAGACAACTCAAATGGAATTTGTGACTCATCGATCCATGGGCCCATTTGCATTTTTTCGTGAGTTTCAATTTGAAAACAACAACCATTTAGGGATACATGCAACATTGGTATTGGGGGCATAAAAAGGACATCATGCAATGGAAATGTGTTTTGTAATCTCTAACATGTGTGTTTGGACATCACAATTTCATTCCATAAGCTTTGAAAGGGGTGTTTGTGCATGGTGGAGGTGAGAACATGGAAGTTTTAGTGAATAATTTGTCATAGTCAAAACAATAAAGTGAGCCCTACCTCTAGGTAATGGTTGATTTGATGCATTTTAATGATGGAACCTTCATGTTTCTGATTGCCTATTTTCTAATGTGGCATACATGAAATGGATGGCATTCTTGTAGTGATTTCACTTAATGGTTCAACTGTTGACATGGTTCACAATGATTAACTAATTGGTCTATGCATGTCAAGCATTTTTTCCCAACTCTATTTTTTTTTTAACTTTTAAAACATGGGCACCCAACTACTATGATTTTTTCAGGTTGTTACTAGCTCAGGGATTGGACAACCCCCAAAACAATATTGTTAAATATAATGTCATGATGGTTCATTGATTAGTATATGCATGTCAAGTATTTTTTTAAAGTAATTTTTTTCTAACTCTAGTTTCTTTGAGTTTTAAAAATAGGAGTAGCCAACTACTACAATTCTACCAGAGTTTGATACCACCTCAATCATTTGATAACCCCCAAAACATGTATCATCAAATATAGCATCATGATGGTTCACAATGGTTTATTGATTGGTCTATGCATACTAAGCATTTTTTTTTCTAACTCTAGTCTTTTTTACTTTTAAAAACATGAGTAGCCAACCACTACAATTATGCTAGAATCTGCTATTGCCTCAAGCACTAGACAACCCCAAACCTAGGTATTGTTAAATATAATGTCATTGTAATATATTATATATATTATTAATCATAGCTATGTTTCAATATATTTTCAATAATTTAACTATCTTATATCTAATTTGTATTAAATTATGCATGATGGCATAATGATGCAGAAGATGAGACACATAATCACTTTGTTGGGAAGGCTATCTACCTTGTTGAGGTTGAGGTTGCGAGTGAGGATCCAAATAGTGCGGCACAATTACCCAATTGGAGAGGGATTTTATAAAGTAAAAGTCCTCAAATGCACTATCTTGAGGGTGCCATTAGTTGCTCTGACCAAGGAGGAGAAAACAATTAAGGATGTAGAGGGTTGCTTCACCAAATGGTACAGTGACGAGATAATATGAGTGTGAACCAACATTTATAGATATGAGCACATATGTTAATAAAAGAATGAACAAGTTTATGAAGCATTCGATTTTCAAAGTAGTTCTTAACTACCATTCTTTTAATATTTATGCAGGTACATCCATGTCACGGACCTCTACATCCTTCCTTGTTGCTCTGTACTAGTAGACTATTCTTCAACTTATTATTGTTTTTGTTCATGATCATGGGCATAATCCCATTATTTCACCGACGTTGACATTATTTGAGACATGACTGAGACTTCTTATTGAATCAAACAACATTACTTAGAATTATGTATTACTAAGATTTGTATATAATCATTGACATTGATATACTTCATGCACTATTGTATTATGTATGATGTGATGTTTTGTTTATATTTACTCGTAATGTTTAATGTTTTTTCCTTTCACAATAGTTATTTTATTATGTCTAATATGAAAGGTAATGATTTTGATTTCTAAGAAAAATTTGTTCACTCATTAGTTATAGAGGTCATGTCTCTAGTCCTTACTTTTCTTACTATAGCTTGAGACCTCAAACTGCTTGAGTTGAGGACTAGGACCAAGACCTTAGTACCTTAGTTTTGCACCAAGATCTTTTTGGCTTAAGCAGAGTTCAAGATTAGGACCTGAGCTCAAGACTGGGACCCTAGCTCAGGACTAGGACATGAGCTAAAGACTAGGACCCAAGCTCATGACTCAAACATGAGCTCAATATTAACATTTTCCTTATGATTAGGATCGAGACCTTACCTGAGCTTAGGACCAAGCCTTTTTTTTTTTTAATAATAATTTCGACCAATATTTCCTAGTGATTTTTCAACATTAATGTTGACCACATTAATAAAAAAATTGCTATTATTTTTTACCACAAAGAAACACATTTTTGACCTATTTAACAACTACATGTTTGACTCATTTCCCACCTATTTGTCAATCAAATTAACATCTATATTTCAACCTAAATATCCTCCACCTTTTCAACTTTTGAACCCAATTTCCCTCCATATTTTTTACTTGAATTATAAATTTAGGTAAAAAATAGTAGTCAAAGTTCTTTCTCGATTTATATTTCAAATAAATAAAATATTTTTGTTGACACATTTAAGTTAAATTTTAACTAAAAATTTGATTATAATTATAGTAATTATAAATAAAAACTATAAATAAAATATATTATTATTATTATTTTTAAATTGTGATATCAACATTAACATTATGCTCACTCATAACACATATATCTCATAATAAAGTGTACAATACATATTTTAATACAAATTGAATTCTAGAACACAAATATATTACAATAACTAATCTAGCTAAGTTAACGCATATTTACAAATTTGAAGTAAAAATAAATTTCAAAATATCTTAACACATTTTATCTAGACATTCTCATTAAAATTCCTAGTTTTTCCTAATAAGAAGCCCATAGAGGACTTAATGACAAACGAATGATGTAGGAGTAAGAGTGGTATGGTTCATGAATTAAAGTATGGTTCATTTATAAAGTATATAAATGAGTTAAACAAAGGAGGAATTATGTAATTTATCATCAAATAAAGTGTATAAAGTTCAATTGCATTACAATAAGAGAGTCAAAATGTTATATTATTTTGATTTTTTTCTCGTAATTTCCATTATTTTATTTTTTCATCAAGATATCACACTAATTTCTCAGAACAACAAGATGATGATGATGATTTTCTTTAAGGAATAAATTTTGCAAGATCACAAAATACATGCAACCATTTAAGAAACAATAATACAATGTGTGCAATTGGTAAAAGGAAATGGACACAATGAGCTTTTGCTCACTAGCAATAATGTGATTTAATCATTTTTTCCCTGGCCTCCCAATTATAATTTGGGAGTTCATATATTTTGCATTAGTTAATTTTAATAATTTTAACAATTGTAAGAAATACAAAAGATGAGAAACACTGGATCATCTCCAACATCTCACAAGAAAAAATGCAACCTATTATATACCATCGACATTACAATTAAATAAACTAAACTTTCTATCAAATATAATTTCAACATAGCTGCCGTCTTTAATTTAAAGAAAAATGAAGGATATGGCTTATTAATAGCATTGTTTTTGCATAATAATTATAGCTTCATTTAAGCTAGAGGAACATTGATTTCTTTAATCTCATGTGCAAAGAAACATGGGAAAAATAACATCTTCTATAATTTAGTGCCACGCTTGAAGTAGGGGAATGAAAAAGAGCAACAACGCCACTTATTCATCATCTCATATGAAAGCAAAAGAGAACATTCTCACTTAAAAAATAGCTCATAAAACTATAGTTACAAACCAACATCTCTGAAATTTAGAGAGACAAGCTACACCACATTTTCTAGGGTTTACATATACATATATTTCAAGGTATATTTCCTTGAAGAAACATAAGCCACTTAAGAAATCCAACACACACATGTATGATGTACACATACATATTTAGTACATTCCTATAGAACAACTCATAAATCTATGGCTAACACGAGTCTAAAAATAAAAGGAAAAGTGAAAATATAAACCATGTTTTCTAGGGTTTACATATACATTTATTTCCTTTAAGGATTTAAGTTGGAAAAAATTAAGGATTTAAGTTGGAAAAAATAAAGAATGTCTTAACACAAACTTTGGTAGGGGGCTTTTGTTTACATTTTTTAGGGTGACCAGAGCTCTAGTTTCTACATAGTGCATAGATATATAACCTTCTTCTACTTATGATAGAATCATTATACAATCCGACAGTGTAAATAATATTGTGATTTTCATTTCATCAGTCCTTACTCCTACTTTTGTAAGATCAAGATTTTTTTTTAAAGAAGAACAAGTATTGTGAAATATGTAGATAATGACATCATTAATCAAAGACTTTCCCAAGATTTCCATGTAGACTCACACCGACCATAACTTGCTGGACACCTAGAAAGGGTTCTCTGAACACGTAGATTGAAGCAGTAGAAACTATGTCGCATTAACAGTTATTGCCTTCCTCGTCACCATGAAACCACGTGTCAAATAATGAGCAGAGGATAACAACTCTATTGGGATGGGTCATTCCTATAAGCATTAAAGCCACAACATACTACTTTCCCTTTTTAGAATAATAAAAAAACCTTTTAGTGGAAAAATAAAAAAAAGAGTATAATCTTTTTAAACAAAAGGAGACCTTTGAAAAAAATTTAAACAATATCATCCTTAGGTAATATTTATTCAACACCCAAATGACAGTTTTTCAAAGAAATATTTGATTGACTAACAATAGTATCAATATTTGATCTCATGTAATCCAACAAACATTAGCACACTTTTATCCAAACACCTCCCCCATCAAGACAAAATGAGAACTAATTTAAAGCCAAGAGAAGCTCACTAAAATTGGGAAGTTGCCCAAAGTTGACAGGGAGATACTGTGGGCCATTTGAAGTTCTAGAAATGATAGGTCTAGTTTCATACATGTTATCATTACATGCATCTATGAGAATTCATGACATGTTCCATGTATCTCTATTAAAAAAGTATGTACCTGATCCTAACCTTGTGATTGATTGGAATGTGATCCAGGTGGAACATGATGGGGACTTCCAAGTGGAACCGATGTGCATCCTAGATTCGAAAGTCAAAGTGCTCAGGAAAAAATACATCGGTTTGGTAAAGGTTGAATGAACCTGCTACGATATTGACGATGCTACATGGGAGCACGAGGAAGCCATGCGAGAAGCATACCCACAATTTTTTGCAAATTTTGAAGAAAAATGAATGTACATTTGTACATAAGTGAATGAAGACTCAATTTTGGCAGCTGGAGTTCTGGAGCCACAACTCTGAGATTTCCTATTTGACCGATACCAAATCCCATTCCTTGGGATGTGCATGTTGAGGGGAAAAGAGCGCTGTTGGTTGGAATTGTTGCATGAATCATTAAGTTGTGGAATTATCAAAGTATTTTGATGTAATATTTTATATATGTCAATTTGTAAATTGTATGATGATATGCACTGAGGACAATGTAGTTTGTAGGGGGAGGGGAATGTAACATCCCCATTTTCAAACCCCAAATTAGTGTTGTGAATTGTAAATGTGATGTATGGTCACATGCCAAGCGATGTAATATGTAAATGATGTTAATTGAATATAATGAATAAAATGCATCACTAGTTGTAGATGGACATGGATGGAGATTTGGGGGCTTAGTTTTCACAAGAGAGGGAAGGGGTCCAAGAGGGAGAGTTTACCCATGTCTATTAAAACCAAACATTTCTTTCTAAATTATCCTTACTATGAACCTTCCATTTTCTAATTGAGTGTTCCCAAATCCAATCATTGAATTCATGTAAGAGAGTGGATATGAGAAGTCACATCCCATAGTTATTGAGAGCACGGGGGTCGAGTACAATCATCTTGGGGAAGAGTATAAGTCAATCAAGCAAGAGAAAGAGAGGAAAAAATTGTATGGGTAGAGGGGGAAGAATTAGACAATCACGTTTTTGACATGGATAACATTTTTTAGATGGATAATTTTTGGACAAGAAGAGAGTTAAGAGTGTTGAAGCTCGAAGGCAGCCATAGTGGGCATGTATGGTAGTTGTTGCGAGCTATAATTTCATGGGAAGAGAGTTCACAAGCCTGTGAGCAATATTCTATTCGAAAATTGTCAAGAGAAGCAATCGTTTTGCTGCTGTGTGAATTCATGTTTTTGTTGTAGAATTCTTGAGGTCCCAACAAAGAGATTTCATGTCCAACCTGTGTTGGAAGCCCTAGAAGGGAGTGGGAAGACTTGAGGGAATATGAGTAGTGAAGGGGGATCACATCCCTCGGTTGTGCAGGTTGTGGGGAAGAGAGTTGGTGGACTAGAATTAGTTATGGGAATTTGACTGCTGAGAAGGGGGACTTTAGCGATCCTTAGGGACCACCGCCTCTTGTGGATTCATAGCCCCAACTCATGGATGACTTGCTGTTGAGAATTGGAACAACAATTCTATGGTTGGGAGGAACGTTGGTCCTATGCAACAACATATTTACTAAGATACATGTTCTTATTTGTTGTGTTCATTTATGTTAAATGTTGATATAGTTGTTGTGCGTTTTACTCTGAGTTATCTCGGTTACTGTTGCTTGTTGTGAGAAGAATGCTGCATTCAAATCTCTATTTATGTGGTTGAGTATGTTTTTATTTTGGTTAGTTGTTTCTATGTGCATATAAGTAATTGCATTTATGATTTTAATTAGCATGGACAATTGCATGAACTTGAATATGACGCTATGTGTTATTTTAGCATTAAAATTGGTATTATATATATTTTTTATTTGATCATTTTCGCAGTGGCATGACCCAGCTTGGGGTTGGGTGTGTTACATTAAGAAACCTTGCAAGTGGAGCATTTCACCCTTCTTTGGCCTTGTAGTATCCTTTTTCTTCCAACAAATCTAAAAAGTGCTTACCTAAAACCTTGAAAAATATCTAAAAATTCACTTTGAAAAATAATAGATAGCCAAGAACTCCTTAAACAAGTTTTCTCATTAATCTCCAATTATTTGAAATGGAGGAGGTCTCTTCGTTTTATATGTGAAGATCCTCCTCAAATACAATATAATGTGCTAGCTCAATACCATAATCTTAAAATCATTAGCCCACTCAAAACCATGGGCAGATACAACAAATATTGTAACAAATCCCATAAAATGTTGAAAGAGTAAAATGACCCTCTAGAAAAGGTCCAAATACAATAAATTATGCCACGTGTTTGGGGATCATAGTGGTGGAACCTTGCAAGCATAGTGGTTCTCATAAAATTGGTGTTAATTTCTCTCCCGATCTTCCAATGCTCTACCATTATGGCTCTAGTTGGAATTATGTAGCAAGTGTATCAAGAATATGAAAATTCATATGATAGGAGGGGAAATCAAATCACAAAAGTTTCCACTTGGTCAATTGGAATGAAGCAAGAGATCCCAAACAAAGAGGCGAGCTAGGAATCAAAGATCCAACGATAATGAATATGGATTTGGGAGAAAATATAGCTTGGAGATTGATCTCTGGAAAGTTGGAATGGTGGAAACAAATTCTCCTTAAAAAATACTTCCAAGGGAAGTATACAAGATGTTTAGACAACCCATTGAATAATAAGAAAAGGTCCTATGTTTGGAAGTTACACAAATCTATAGCTCTGATAATTCAGTAAACTTACATGGGTTCTAGGATATGAAAAATCCATCAACATATGGAAGGAATATGTTTAGGAACCCATCTCTTGAGCATACGAGTGAGTTGCTGCCATTGAAACATTGGATGGGCATTCAAGGTTTAAAAAATCTGTATGATATATCCTTGGGATGAAGAATTGGGTCACTGGATAGGTTGGTCTATCACATCACCACCTACACATTTATGCCCTTTGGGTTCTACTATGATAGCCTCTCTTAAAGCATATGCTCCCTTTGATATTTATGTCTCTAATCGAAGACAACGGGGTAATTTCAAATATTTTGTCAAAGCTAGATTCCCAAACCAAATTTAGTCTTTGCCTCTTCCTTAATGATCTAGTTTATGGAAATGTGTTTGTCACAATGATGAATTAACTAAAATAAACATCTTTTGTTGGGTAACGATCCATGGGAAGCTTATGACAGTGGAGAAACTTTATAAAAGGGGAATCCATGGACCTTTTCATTGTGCACTATGCCTTCTCGACGCTAAATCAACCCGTCACCTTTTCTTTGATTGTTCCTTTTAGAAACAAGTCTAGAAAGCATATTTTGTAGGGATCAACCATAGATTTGGATCACCAGACTCGTGGAAAGATATATGCATTATCTGGAATAAATGCTACAGGGGATCGTTCAAAAACAAATATGTTCTAAGGAGAGTATGGAAAGATTTAACTAAAGTCATTTGTTGGAAAATCGGTTGGCACATAATAAAGCTATGTTCCAATATGAATTAGATAATCTAAGGTCAATTACTACAAAATAAAAAGGTCTTCTTGCATAAGCCATCAAATTCATGGGAAAGAAGGACAATGTGATGCATTGACTCGACAATAATGAGAAAGGGTGGCTTTTAGAATTTTTGGTGGACTCACCCTCTTATCCAAAACTAATCATTCAGCAACCAACCCATTATTGCTCATCATGGTAGATAATAATGAGTGAGGAAGACTTCAAATAATGACAACTTCAACAAAAAAACCATATTCTATTTTTTGATGGAGCATCGAAAGGAAACCCAAGGGTGGTAGGAGCGGGTGGGATCATCCTTGACCCCGGGGGAAAACATGAACTAACTTATGCATGGCGTTTAGGTACAACCACACATAATCATACAGAGGGATATGCTCTTATTCAATAATTTCTATTGATAAATGTAGCTATAGTGAAGAGTTTGATTATCATTAGCAACTCAAATATAACTATCAAACTTATGAACTATACGAAAACACCTTTGATAGCAAGCTAACATATCTCATTCTATGAATCCAAAAAGAGACCCTTTGGTTCAAAGTGGTCACCCTTTTCCAGGTTAGAATACCTCTCAATTGACTAGCCAACATCCTTGCAAATGAGGCCTTGAAACTAAATGAAGGAAACCTTAAAAAAATGGGGGTTTATATGCTCAAGCCATCCCCTAAGTTTTATACATGGTTTATCAAGAATGAATACACATCCCAAATCCTTCAACCAACACATTTGAATGCAAGAAAGATGTCATGTTATATCAAGTGGGAGACAGGATGCAAAGCACATCACTTCTACGCTAGCCTCACACATGCTAGCCATTACTCATGACCAACAATTGGAAGCTTGTTGTGGTTTAACTTAGGATTCAAGTGGGACAATGGCTAAGTATGTAGGTTGTTTATCTGGAAATAACTCATGGTGGTGGTAAGCTCTAATCCAACTTGTCTTTCTGGTAAGAATTCCTAATCAAATCCTACTAATGCTCCAAAGATTTTGTTTAGTGTGATGCACTTCAATGGTTTTTTCTTGACATGGGTGCTCTTTTAAGGAAATTTGTTTAGGTTCTCTACTGTTGTGCTTTGTTCCAATGTTGGGTGTTTAGGGTCTTGGGTTCCTTATGGGTTGTCTTTGGTTTGGGATTATGTTTCTTGTATGGGCTCCGTTCAAGTTTGAATTTGTGGATTTTATGCTCTCAACCACATTGGTTTGTCTCCACTGGTGTGGTTTTCTTTCTTGGGCTGACACTCCACTTTGGTTTTCTACTCTTGTTTCCAGGGAAGGTATAGGTTGGTTACTTGGAATTTCTCCTTTGGGTGTTCTTTAATATTCTTCTAAATGGGAAACAAATGAATTTTCTAAATATGGGCTATAGGGAAGTTCAAGAGATACACAGGGTGCTTTGTAGGCATGAAGAGTTCATAAATAATAACAAAACATCAATTTTCTTGGTAACCGCGAAGGTTCATGAGAACGAACATTAGTGTATAACCCAAAATGATTTGGTTATTGAAACTCTTGTTTAGAATAAGAGGCAAATTCAAGTTCTGGAAGTTGAATGTTTGATTCTAAGGAACATGGTTTGCAATCTCAGTAAAAGCTCACATTCACTTACCTTCAATTTAATAACGATGGTAAATTTATCCATAGAATATCTCAAGGAAGAAGAAACAATACATCAAATGATGGAAGATGTGGACTTGGGTATCCAAGAATGCCATCCCACCAACATTGGACAAGATGAAGCCATGGATAAACATGTTTTCCATTAGTTTTTTTGCTATGTAGAACAATATTTATCTTAGGAGTTATTTTTTAGAGTTTACACTATCAACAACTTTTTGGAATCCCCAACAAAGTATGACTTGTAATTATTTGTTTCAAACGTATATTGTTTGCTTGAATTGTTGGTTTTCTTACAAGACATCACTCTTTTTGTATTACCTCATTGTTTATCTTAGCTACAACTTTTTATAATGCAAATTTTATCAATTTCTGTCCAATTTTTTTTTCTTTAATTGAAGTTGGTACTACAAAATTACTTAGAATTTTGGGGGATTTGATTCATTGCCATCTAATTCAAATAAATATTAGAGAATGCTTCTTAAAAATCACTTCCAAAAAGAATATTTAATCACTTTCCAAAAACAATATAATAAAACATTACAAAACTAAACCATAATTCATCGCAATTGGCATTCAATCAATAATAATTTAAAACTACCTACCATGACATTAAAAAGAGGATGGCACTGGCCAAAGTGAAGAAGAAGATGTAGAGGGGCATCTCAATTTCTCCAATGAACAAGAAATCATGTAGTAACAAGAGGATGACACTTGCCAAAGTGGATATTAAAATGTGGTGGATCTCAATTTCTCTAATGAACAATAAATTATGTAGTAGCAAATACTTATCAAAGGGATAATATTTGACATCAATAGGGTGCAATCTCTCATTTTTACCATTAATCATATATTTTCAATATGGATACTAACAACTTGGCTCAAATGTTCCAAGAGGGATAATTTCGATATGATGTGGTCTCATTTTTACCATTAACTAACAACCTAGCTCAAAGGTTCTAAGAAGAAGAATTTTGATATGATGTGGCTGGTAACTAATATTGTATTAAGTTCTAAGAAGAATAATTTTGATATGACGTGGTTGGTAACCAATATTGTATCACATCAAGACAATCAGATCCATTAACAACAATACTTTCTTTACTCATAACATATGCACGATCTTTCCATTTAACAATGCCTATGAAGTTTTTTCTTATGTGTAGAGACATAGGTCCATTAATAATAATACTTTTCAACACATAAAATATGTATTAACTTTCCATTTTGAGAATACATGTGAGGTTTTTGTTTATGCATAAACATTTTACCATATCCAAAAACATGAATACTTTCTCCATAAAATAGCAACAATAACAACATTGATCCAACTATGTCTCCATAATAATAGTACTTTTCAACACATAAAATATGTATTAACTTTCCATTTTGAGAATACATGTGAAGTTTTTGCTTATGCCCAAACATTTTACCATATCCAAAAACATGAATACTTTCTCCATAAAATAGCAACAATAACATTGATCCAACAATGTCTCCATACCAATAGAACAACTCCGAAGAAGATCAAATTTTAATTTAAACAATGATCCATTTGTACATCTCAAATAACATGGTACAACATTGATCCAACAATGTCTCCATACCAATAGAACAACTCCGAAGAAGATCAAATTTTAATTTAAACAATGATCCATTTGTACATCTCAAATAACATGGTACAGAAACATTCACCAAGTTTAATATTTTTGTTGATGTATATTTGAAATTATGTATATCATCCACATAAAAACCAATCAATATAAGTGGTTGATTCTTTATTTACCACATAAATATTTATATATTAGTATATAATGAATGGATATCAGACACAAAGGAAACAAAAGAAAAACTAAATCAAATATCTCACATTCATATATATATATATATATATATATATATATATATAATGGTGATGGGGATGGTTAACATTCACTCAAGTTAAATTTGGTTTATAAAGTCTTAATAAAGGAAAGGAATTACTTGGTTTTCTTCAAGAATTTATTTATGTGCTTGAAAATCAATAAGAGAAGTGTTCCTAAATCTGATCTGTAAACGGTGGGCCTATGGTCTATTCATTTTGTCAGCACATAACTCTTGTAGAAATAATTTTAACGTATTTTCCAAGAACGAGTTTTAATTTGGAGATCAAGGGTGAACAAAATCCCTTTCTCACTCTATACGCAGGTCACTTTGTTCAGATGAAAACCCCTGCTCTCTGGTGGAGGTTAGTTGTTCAAGTAGCACTTCAACCCAACACTTAGAGTGTGACCAGTTGTACGGCTCAGTGAGGTGGAGCCAACGCATAAACAAATAAGGAGAATATATGGCCCAAAGGAAGGGCATATTACACCAGCTCCCTGTAATTTTTAAACCTGCGAAATAAAGCAATGCATATAGATTCTTAAGCAAGACAGAAATTAATCAATGGCTCATTCACATAGTACACAAAGATTTGTACCGGAAACCCTCAATCGGGAAAACCTTTCTTATATTCACTATATCGAATTTCACCATTCACCATACAATATATATACAATGTTTTTAGGTATTCCATAAATACCAAAACCCTAATCCATTAATACGGGATTAATTTACAAAACCGCTAAAAATAGAAAAAACAACCCAATTTTTTTTTTCGGGGCGCTACCTCGAACGCTGCCCCCCCTAGGAAAGCGCCTGGCGCACACGACACAAAGGGATAAGGAAGGTGGGATTGTTAGATGCAGTTGTCATATCTGACGCGCCCACACACACACACATGCAAAGAATATAACACATAACCAATATTCTCCCACTTGTTATTTTCTTTGCATCCAGGGGTCTAGGGGATTATATAGTCAACAATCCAGGGAAGCAATGCCCATTGTTACTCTTCAACAGGAGAACTTTTCTATGCTCACAGACTTTGTCAATGAATCTGCAACATTCTTCAAAGTGTCAACCTTTTCCAGCAACACCTTATTTTCCTCAACCATGTCTCTCACAAAGTGATGCTAAACATCAATATGCTTTGTTTTCAAATGATAAGATGGGTTGTTTTCCAGGAAGATTTCACTTTGACTGTCACAATATGATCTCACTGCTTGTTGTACCAACCCAATACCTGAACACAATCTCTATAACCATA
>ML790851.1:231755-251536 GCA_009831015.1 Picea engelmannii
AAACATCACCTCCTTCTTCAGTGGAGGTTTTCACCTCTGTGGAAGAGGTACTATAAGATCCCTTTGGTTTTTCAACCTTCTTAGACTTGCAATCTTTCTTATAATGCCCTGTTTTACCACACTTCCAACATTTCCTCAAAGATTTTCCTGGATACTTAGATCTACCTGTAGATTTAGGTCTCCCCCCTGGAGGCTTACCAAGATTCCTTTCTTGGGTATGACCTCTTACAAATAAAGCATATGTGATATGACTATCCATGATTTTCCACCTCATCTCTTCAGATAACAAGGTTGCAACTACATCCTCATACTTCAATGTAGATTGAGTGGTACTACCTATTGCTACAATCAGATTATCCCAAGAGTTTGGCAAAGAACATAACAAAGTAATACACTTATCTACTTCTACAATCGTAATATTAACAGAGACAAGTTGACTTACCAGAGTATTAAAGGAATTTAGATGTTCTGTCACAGAATCTCCATCTTCCATCCTAAGATGATACAACTTCTTTCGAAGAAACAACTTGTTTACCAGGGACTTTGATTGATACAAATTCCCCAAATTATCCCATAGTTCCTTGGCTGTAGATTCTCCTGAGACATTCGACAACATCGAATCTGCTAGGCAGAGTCAAATAGTGCTCCTTGCTCTTCTGTCCAACTTCTCCCAATCTTCCTTTGACATACCAGTAGGTGGTGTACTAGTAGTTTGTGTACCAGTAGCTTGTGTGCTAGTAGACGGTGTACCAGTAGGCTGTGTACCAGGATCCACAACAATCCATTGTTCTTTGTCTACAAGAAGGTCCTCCATATTCAACTTCCATAGCTCAAAGTTTTTTCCGTTGAACTTCTCTATCTCGATACTAGATGAGCTCGCCATTCCTCTTTCTATACTCAAATCTCCACTGCAAAAGCTCCCACTAAACCCAAGTTGATCACAGACCCAAGATAAACTTGATCTATCAAGACCAAGCCAAATCCTCAGCAACAAAGGCGTCCCTCTGAAGCCAAAAACGAGCTCTGATACCACATGTAAGTTTTAAAACCGTGAAGTAAAGCAATGCATATTGATTCTTAAGCAAGACAAAAATTAATCAATGGCTCATTCACATAGTACACAGAGATTTGTACCGGAAACCCTCAACCGGGAAAACCTTTCTTATATTAATTATATCGAATTTCACCATTCACCATACAATATATATACAATGTTTTTAGGTATTCTGTAGATACCAAAACCCTGATCCCTTAATTCAGGATTAATTTACAAAATCACTAAAAATAGCAAAAACTGCCCAAAACAATTTTCGGGGCGCTGCCCCTAACCCCATCTACCTCGGGCTACTGCCCATTGCCAAACGTTGTGCATAACTAGGGGGGGGGGGGCATACCTACCCTCCTGGGATCCCCCTAGGAAAGCGCCCAACGCACACGACACAAAGGCCAAAGGAAGTTGGGATAGTCAAACGCAGTTGTAATATCTGACGCGCCCACACACACACATGCAAAGAATATAACACATACCCAACACTCCCTACAAATGTAATGCCCAACAATGAAGGACGTCATTGCAGTGAATTAAATCAGCCATAGTGCAGAGAGTATGCAAGAGAGTCGACCCACTGTTATGGACATAAGAGGACGCAAAACTCTAAGAAATGGACAGGGAATAGCTAACATTGACTAGTTGATCAATTGGGATTCCCATCAAGGGGTGTTGTTGGGAAAAATACCCTACGAACTAGCAAACTAGGGTCAGACTTGCGTGCAGATTTCGACTGTAAAGAAATGACTTTTTAACCTACCACCCAAAACTTAAACCCCTGTTTCATGATAATGCATAGAAAGGAACTACTAACCTTGTTATTGATGTTTGGTGTAGATCCTCCGTTGCGCTTTACCGCTTGCTTGCGCTGCTCCTTCCAAAGTTAACCTACAATCAAGACAAACAACTACGCATGCATGCTACTTTTCTACTTGAGGGTTAGAAATTAAACATAAATTACACAAACCATAGATAACTCATGCATTGGAACGAGAAAAGTATTCTTTTATTATTTGAAAAATGAATCAACTTACAATCAAAGTCGAGACCGACCACCGCTCCTTGATCCTGATCTTGGGCTCCTCCTCTTCTTTTGTCCTCCAACTGCTTTGCGTTAATTCTCCTTAGGCTTGAGGAAAGGCTAAAGGGTTGGGACAATGGGTTCGGCAAATGGGCAGAGTTTCTTCGCTATAATTTTCCTCCTCCAAATGGTACCCCTACCCCTTCTTTTACAGGCTAGAAGGAGCTAGGGTTTTGGACGAACCCTCGGCCATGCATGGCCAGGAGCTTCAGTTAACTGACCCATAGCTTTTTTTCCCATCGACAAATTTCCTATTTTTGTGTTTTGTTAGGTACACGCGGGCTATAGTGGGCCTGCCATCGTGTACACGCATGCAGTAATGGGTTAGGGCGCGTGGGCCTTGACCCAAGAGGATTTTCAAGGAGGTTGTTCAACAAATGTTTTGGCAATGAAGGGATATGAGTTGGCCTGATGCTAGGTAAGCATGTGTGGTGCAATTTAGGGTTATAACAAGGGGTAATTTTGACCAAGCTAACACCATCATCATGCACTGAAACCCTGATATATTCTTGTGGTGTATCCCTGCATTTTTGGTTAAAAATTTTCCCAACTGGTAAACAATAATCATGGCATGCACATTAAATGAAACTTTCACTGGTATTGGGTGGATATTTCAACAACCAGACTCAAATTATGGTGAGGAATATCATTCCCATCTCATCGCTTTGAAATTAACAAAACCAGAGAAACGATTTGGGAGTTGTGGTGATAAGACTCAAAAACATAACCAAATATCCATCAGACGTGACGTATAATAAATTAGTAAACCCACAAGAGCCATGGAATCAAAATATTTACACACAAATTTTAACATTTTTCGAGGATTTTTTTATTATATGTAGGAGAAAATCATAGAGGTTGAGCTATACACAATCCCTGTGTATTGTTGCTCACTGAAAATACAAAGTTGCATACAACCATGGCTTAAATACACCTTCCCTCAGTGTGGAAAAACCACTTGTCTCCTTAGTCCACCAAACTTCGAGCAGGTTGCACTCCTAGATATTCCATTTCTACTATTGTACTGCCTCAAGTTCTCTTATATCTCCATCCATCCTCCTCTTCACTACAACCCTCATTGTTTTAATGGGTTGTCTTGGGAAGGCCAACCATCACAATTGTTCGTTTCACCTTCCCATTGTGCCTGTTATCATTGGAATTTCATCTGCAAATGGTTACAGGAATCCGACATCTTCAAACACACATTAGTTCATCCATGGCCCAGAAAATGCATTTCCAAAGGGCACAAAAATATACAATTGGTTAAAAAATCAAAATGCGCTAAGGATACAAAGGCAACGCGCGCACGTGCGACAATCGAATAACGCCGGAAAAGCGCATATGTGCCCGATGCGCGACTATGGACGCAAAAAGCCGCACACACCTCAGAACGACGTATTTATGATTTTGGTCGACCTTCCACCCGCTTCTAGTTCATCTCCCAAGTCGATTTGACACCCAGATCCGAGCTAAATCCGAGTGGGGGGTTGGTCAAAGACCTAAGGGTGCCCTAAAGAGCCCCTTGTTCACACCAAAGACTAGTTGAATAATGCCTCAAAGCTTTGCTATAAAAAGAATCCATGGGTGCACGATATTTTCAAGGAATTCATTTGTATTGTTATTCTTCTTATATTCTCTTGGAGAATCCTCTTTTCTCACCAAGAGCATACAAGCACCATATCATTTAGCCATTCACATCACCTCTTGAGTGAATGGGCTTTGGATTTCTTCACCATTTCCTTTTAGTTTCCTACTTGTAAGAAGAGCTCAATCATTGGGGGTTCAAGAGCCCTCCCTTGGAGGAAGAGGGGACCCATAGTCTCCCTTTCTCTTTGGTGTTTTCCCACTAATACAAATTATCCATTGGTGGCATGCATGTTGTTTAATTTTTGTTCTAGTTCTCCTATGCACTCTAGTTTAGTTTCTTTTATTGTTATTTTCTTTAGTTCTTTGTTTATTTCTTATGCTAGATGTTTCTAACTCTTGCATTCACTGTTGTCTTGTCCAACTAGCCCAACTAGACTTGTAAGCGTCCTTATTTTGCTCATTTAGGTGACGAAAGGGACGCAACATATTGGTGACTCCACTAGGGATTGGTATCAATTTCCCCCCATTTGGGTTGTTTGAGCACTTCATTTTGGTTTATTTAACTTGCAGGAACCATAACTGGCCCATGCCTGCCTGCAAAAAGCTAAATTCAGAGCTGAGTTGAGAGAATTTCATCCGAAATTTCTTTCACGACCATGTAACAGAAAGTGCGCAAGTTTTTTAACCCACAGTTGCGTCTTCTGAGCACGTGTGCCAAACCCACTGTGTTTCTTAGCGCATTTTGCGCACTGCGCTAAAATGTCATTTTTAATTTGCGCATTAGCACCCAATGCGCCTCTGTCTACTCTGCGCCCACACATCTGTACAAAAAATTATACATTGTAAGGGTTTTTGTGATATGCTGGAGGCCCATAACCTTCTTAAGTTTGATTCTATGCAGATTGTAATATGCACCACACTTAGATTCCCTCTCCACACGAAGGGTTAGTCAAAACATAGGCACTTAGGGGGTTAAAATCCATATTTATCCTCTTTTTGCTTTCATTTTTTCTACATGGATGGCTTGGTTTGTTTAAAGATAAGTTGGAATCATTCTATATCACAAATATAACTACTTGCATTGGGACCAGAAATTGAATGTCAATCTTTGAGTATGCTCTTCTCTCGCGCCATAAAGCGATCTTGAGAATCAGAAAAATGATTGATGGAAGATTTCATGTCCCTCAAAGACAAAATATTTAGGAGAGGAAAACATACCCCTCGGGACTCCTCTTAGTTTTCTTTTCAAACACATCTTAAATTTGTAAGGGTCCATACATGCCCACATGCTACAAAGATAAGATAGTTTTTAAATCTACTTTCTTAGACTACATCACTAGGGAAGTTTAAAGGTTTTGTAACGGGCCCATACATGCCCACATGTCCACAATCTAGGACAAATTTTGAAGCTTTCTTAGATTAAATTACACTAGGGAGTTAAAGGATGGGTAAAGGACCCATATGTCCACATTCTAGTTCTCTAGGGACTTTAAAATTTCGCAAGGTTGTACCAATGGCATTTAGTAAATTAGGTAATCAAGACTTGTAAGGACCACACGAAGTCCACATGCAACAAGGTGACACCTAAATTATTAAAAATTTGGAACACTTTCACTTGTTCACACACAAAGTCACTACTCACTCACAAAGTTTCCATCTCGAAATGTGGAGGTTGAAGTAAGTTTCATCCAAAGGGATTCCGAAACACCCCACCCTTTTCTTGACGAAACTATCCACTCCCACTTAATTTCAACGAGATTGGTTCACACCCCCAATATCTCAAACAACCACATCTAATTTTTTTTCTAAAAACTCACTAAGTTTTCCTCCACGAGAGGTGCCAAAATAATTTTTTTAGCCTAGGTAGGATCTCAGGGATAGGCATCCAAATAACTCCCCGTTATCTGGTTCTCACATCTTCAAACAATAGAAGTTGTCAAATAGGGAACTTTAAATCCTCCAAGTCAAGTGTTCCTACACCATAAGGCATGGAGATACCCATGAAGGGTTGAAGGCCGAGGTATGGTTGTTCTGTGTGTCCCCCCTTGAGGCACCCACCTCTTGGGCGAGATTTATCCCGTGACCCATTTCTTAGGCTGAAAATCTAAATGTTGCACTTTGATCGAGGTACCTAGTGACCAAATTTTAGGACATCTACCCAGGTGGCAATTGTGGGCTGCAATTGCACCTTGATTGGATTTTGTTTGTCTATTGGGAAATATCGCCAGCTCTTTCGGGATATGCACCCTCTACCCCTCATTATAACTGATTACTTCATCCTTCACTAGTTTATCTTCTGGTGGCTTCATACCCCACTGTTGAGTGCTATTGGAAGGTCCAGTGCTATTTGAGAGGAAGGACGTTACATATTTTAGGACATGAGCATTTTTTTTCTTTGTTCTCCCATGCGGACAAAAACCACCTGCCCACATTTATGCTTCTTTATCAATTGATTTATGTATGTTTCTCTTGTGATTACATACGATTGTGAGATATATTGTGAAAGGCCAAAAATCATAGACAAAGCCTCTTGTTCATTTATTGCTCTCATCACCATTTGCACACATCCACTTTGCTAGTCGAACATCATGGGGACCCACAGAATCCCCGTCATTCTAGACGCTTGCTAAATATCCCTCCCATTCTAGGGGGAGTTCCTAGTCTTGCCAACTCATTGACTCCACCTTCTCACACTCCTGTGAATGCTACCATCTTGGGATCCGATTTGCTTAGTTCTACTTTACTTGGGTCCACTTCCCAAGGTCAACCATCCACCCACTTTCCTTTACAAGGAAGCGGGGGGCACACTTCTTCCCCAGGAGGAAGTATAATCCCACCTAGTCCCCCTCGTGGATCAGGGACATACCACACTCACACCATGGCTGGAACGAACCCTCTTCAGGGGTCAGGCACACAAAAAATTCCCACCATGATGGGAATTAATCCCCCACCACAACCTCAGATGCCATACTTGGCTTCCCTCAACATACTGGATCTGACTAAGCTCACCAATGATCCTATATTACATGACCCCACATGGCCCACAATGCCTACCAAACTCCCTTAAGACATTCCCAAGTTTGAAGGAAAAGTGGGAGACGACCCGACCAACCATATTATGACCTTCCACTTATGGTGATCTTCAAACAACATCATGGATGAATCTGTTCGGTTGAGATTATTTCAATGCACACTCACTGGCCCATCAACCAAGTGGTATGTAGAAGAAAAATCTGGGTCCCATGTGACCTTTGAGTCTTTTGCCAAAGCATTTTTGACCCTCTTTCAACTACCAATCCATCATGACAATGGCCTCGAACTACTCTAAGAGTTAAACAAACCTCTGCTACACACATCACTGACCACATTCACGAATGGCATCGACGACGTAGTCTATGTAAAGCAGAAGCCACTAAGTAATAATGCCTTAATTGGTTTCTCAAATCACTTGTTTCCCTCCTTGCCAAGGATGTGGCCGCCACCTTCCTCCAGTCCGAAGAAGAAGCTATCAGCAAGGCTCAACAGTCCGACCTCATTTATTCACAGTGAGGATACTTATATATGGTACTACCTGATGCCCCAAGACCCATGCCATTCGACCAGGACAAACCCGAGATGTCTCACTCTGCAGATGGATTGATTGGTACCACTACACACCACAATCCACACCTCCAAGAACCACCTATGTATGGAACACCTCAATATCCACCGGTATATGGAGGACCCCCTTATTATCCTCATCCCCCTTATTGAAAACCATATCCTGTTGCCCTCCCACCACCCGTAAGTGGATCCCCACCAGCACCCACAATACGCCCAACAACCCAACCAAGTTCTGGTACCCCCTCTACATCTGCTTACACCCTAAGCACTAGTGAAAGTGCCACACCTTCCTATGTACCTTATGGATCATTACCCCAAAATAATCTGTACTTTCTATTTCCTGGCCCTCCACAACCCATGGCTCCACCACCAGGACACCCACACATTGGGGTTAATTTTGTTTAGCCCTCTCCCATTCAACAATATCAAAATTTCGAACAGTTGAATATGGAAAATCCGACCCATCAGTCGAATAATGCCAAAAATAAAGGAAAAAATCGAAACAATAATAACCCAGGACCAGGAGGGAACCAAAACCACCCCCAACAGAACCAACCAGCCGAGGGAAACCAGATCCAGGGGAACTAGAACCCCCAAGGGGGAAATAACAACAAACGCCAAGGGAAGAATAACAACACTCTTCGGAAAAACTTCCCTTGTGCCCTTTTCTGTGAGTATGGCCATTATACCCACCATTGCCCTCAAATTGCTGAATTTAAATGGATGAAAGAATCCAGAAATGGACAACGTCCCCCAGTACTGCCTACTCCCCAGCAGGCCCACAACAATATGTGAAACAACCCCCCCAGATGTGTTACAAAACCCCATACCACACCGAGGGGTAATGAGAACCCAACATGAGATGCATCTGGCCCCACCAAAGATGGGACATTATGCAAACCTAGGCACTCCTACAGATCGCACTATCCTCCTCACTAGTGAGGAAGAAGTCCTTCTACAAACACACAATCGTCAATACAACACACCCCTGACTCTGCTCCCGCTACCTCGGAAGCATTCCCAATCACAACTGGCCCACATTTGATGATTCCTCACCCTAATACTGAACCACCCCTTTGTATTCCTCGCATCCCACTACAACAGAATGTCAACAATCCTTAGGCTAGGGTGGCACACAATTACAGTCTGGTCGATGACTTGGCACAATATCCTACTGCCATGTCAGTTTTAGAAGTCCTTCAAACCTGTCCTACCCAACTAAATTCGTTACTTTCCGCCCTGGGGGCAGTCGGCCCTGCTGATACTCACCTCATCACCTTTGATCTTGATTGTGGGGAACCTCGTCTCCCCACTCTGGTCACTTTCCAAATGCCGGTCAAAATCCCGAACATCACAGTTCACCGCTGCATCATTGATGAAGGTGCATCCACATGCATCATGTCCAAAATAGTATGGTAGAAACTGGGTTCCCCCGAGATCATACCATCAGCCATCACTTTGAGAGCTTATGATGGACGACCATCCTCTCTTGAAGGTCTCTTTCAAAATTTCCTCGTTGAACTTGGGGGAAAAACTATCCTCATTGACATTGAAGTTATTGACGCTTCGCTAGATTACAACATCTTGTTTGGGCGTAGCTATATGTATGCAATGAAGGCTATGGCCTCTTCTGTGTTTCATACAAAGATGTTCCCCCACAACATGAAGATCGTCACTATCGACCAAGTATCGCATTACGAGCCCAACCCTTCCTTCAACATCGATAATATCCTACCCTTTGTTCACACTAATCCCGAGGCTTACCCGCTCATCAAAATGGGTCCCAGAATATTCAAAGACCCATCCTTGCTAGGGACTTACCATGGAGCACCTATTCTCATACATCCCTCAGCACAAGTATGTGTCATCTCATCCAATGGAACAAAAACTGGAGATACCCTTCCTCCCACAGAGGCTTCATTACTATATGACGTCCCACTAGTCGCAAAGATCCTTCCTTAGGAATCCCTTGAGAAATCTCTAGCTCCCCCTGTTCATGATTAAACCCTCCCCCAGGGCCACCTCCCGGTTTGGGAGATATTCCCCCAAGCCATTAGTCAAATCCCCTTATTTTACCCCCCACCGGGTGTACAATCTTTCTAGGTAGCCGCAATGCTTACCCTTCCCAATATGGTGCTGGAAATTCTAGTATGGTATCTCCATCCACCTGAGATGGTACCTCAACCATCCCTCCCTCCCCAAACAGAAGGAATCCCAATGCAGATTCCCATACTTACCCCCACCACACCAACCACACCCCCAGTCACTAGCACCACTGCTACAGTTGGGGGCAAACAAAAGAAGAAAGAGCCTGTCGCCCCACTTCCCCCTCGAGTTCAACCTCCTTGCGCACTATGAAAGAAAGATGAACACCCCACCAATAAATGTTCGTCTCTCCCTGAGCTACACAATTTAATTCAACTCCCTCAAGCGACGACCCCGCCCGTCGTTTCATCCAGTTCACCTAATTCTACCATTACATCCACTACAGGAGGCAAAGGCTTGCAGACCAAATTCACATGTGCCATTTGTTCAGAATATGACCATTACACTCACCATTACCTTGTGCTACCCCACTTTCAGCAGACGCTAGCAGCCATACGCCAGAGCTTTAAGCAAGAACCCCTCCCATCCACATCATCTCACACACATGTCATTGGAATTCACTATGTCACAACCTCAATCAACGAATGAATGAGATGTCCTTGCTCTCTCTGTGAATCACTATATCATTTCACCTACTAGTGTCCCACGATTATTGAATATAGGCGTCACCAAATGGCCCTTATTAAAAATCCTAACCCCCCCACTGCCATTAGAACCAATAATTACCCCGATTCCATCACTTGATGTTGTTCATATCTTCTCCCCTGAACCGAAGGCACTCCCGACAACCCCATGGTTCCTGGATAGTTTATATGAGGATTTGCCCCCAAATCCCCCTAATTCTCCAGTTAATTTTCCGATGGAAAGTTTACGCCCAACTATCATTTTCAACCCACAGTGTCTCGATATTCGATTTATGCCAAGCAAACCCGCGCAACCCCCTTGCATCATTCCCCCTACCTCTTCACCAGAAGATAATCACACGGTAATAGTCACCAATGTTATTCCCTTGGATCCACTATATTCTCGACAGTTCCACTACGATGAAGACATCCTTGAGGAACTAACTTCCCCCAATTTCCCATGGGATCTGCTCCATCAAAGAGCACTCTTTCTTTCACAAGAAGCCTTTGCGCGTCCCACACAAGGCCCCATATACCCAATTGAAACCAAATATTTTCTCCCCTTAGGGCATATAGATTGGTTCAATAACCCTATCCCTGCCCCCGACGTTTTTGAAGAAGGCAATATGGCCAACATTTCCCCCATCATCAAGATCGATATTTCCATCAAACCTGGCATCATAGAATAAATCACCATCGGCGCTGCATGCTCTTCTAAAGAACTCATCGCTTACAAAGCTCTCTTCTAGGAATACCGGGACATTTTTTCTTGGTCATACATAGAGATGCCCGGCCTTGATTCATCGATTGTCGAACATTGTATAGACACATGGCCTGATATCATACCTGCACGACAAAAGAAGCGTCCATTACACTCATCCAAAGCGATAGCCATCAAAGCCAAGATTGAAAAATTACGCGATGCAGGGTTCATATAACCCATCGCTTATACGTCATGGGTCTCCAACCCCGTCCCCGTTAACAAAAAACAAGGCACTATTTGCGTTTGTACTAACTTTCACGATCTCAATCACGCTTGTCCCAAAGACAATTTTCCAACGCCCCTTATCGACCAAATTATCGATGATTATGCTGGCCATGAAGCTTTGTCCTTCATTGACGATTTCTCTGGCTACAACCAAATTCAGATCCACCTAGCCGATCAATACAAAATCACATTCACTACCCCTTGGGGTACTTTTGCATAATGTGTCATGCCTTTTGGACTCAAGAACGTTGGAGCCACTTTTCAACGCACCATGACATACATTTTTCATGATCTGGCTCAAATCATTCTCGCCTACTTGGATGATCTCACTGCTCGATCCAAGAAACGCACTCAACACCTCGATAACTTATGCATTGTATTTCACAGGTGTCTTCAGTACAATATCCACTTGAATCCCCTCAAGTGCGTATTCTACATCACTGCGGGATGCCTCCTTGGGTTCATCATCTCCCAACACGACATCACAGTAGACCCCCTCAAGGTCCAAGCCATCACGGAAATTCCTCCACCACAGAATTTACGCCAACTTCAGAGCCTACAAGGCAAAGCTAACTTTTTATGCCATTTTGTCCTCGATTATGCCACTCGAGCACATGGTTTCCTTCACCTATTACTTCATGATATCCCATTCCAATGGGATGAACATGCCAAAAATGCTTTTGACAATCTCAAAGCAACCCTCTCCAATGCCCCATTGATTAGTCCACCCAACTATGATCACGACTATATCCTCTACTTATCGGCCTCAACCATCTCTGTTGCAGGAGTTCTCATCCAATTAGGGGATGAGGACCAGGAACATGTCATTTATTATGTTAGTAACAACCTTTCAGGGCCACCCTTGAAACAAAATCACGAAGAGAAACTCGCCTTTGCAGTTGTCCTCGCAGTCCAGAAACTGCGCCATTACATCCTGCTTCGAACCACCAAGGTTGTAGCCGATTCCAACCCAATGCAATACTTGCTCAGTCACCGGAAAATTAATGGCAAATTTGCCCGATGGATCGTCATCCTTCAGGAGTACAACCTCGAATTTTCAACACCTAAGAGCAAGAAATCCCTCATACTTGTCGAACTCATTACAACATTTCCTTCCGATACTACCAATACTCCCGTCAATATTGACTTCCCTGACGAACATCTCTTTTACATCCCCTAGGATGATCCTTGGTACGACGATCTCCTCGTCTACCTTCGAACACAGAATTTTGGAAACCACCTCTCATGGGATGATTGTCGACGTATTCACCGCCAATCCCCTCACTACCTCCTTATCGATGATATCTTATATCGACGAGGGGTCGACACCATACTTCGTCAATGTTTGACAATTGACGAAGCCGATAGAGTCTTGAATTACTGTCACAACAACGCATGTGGTGGCCACCTCTAAGGGATGTCCACCGCCCAAAAAATCATTCGAGCAGGCTATTTTTGGCCCACATTGTTTCACGACTGCATCCATGCTGTGAAGCGATGTGAAAAATGTTAGCTATATGCCAACAAAGCGAGAGCACCACTTGCTCTTCTCCACCTAGTCATTACTGTCGGCCCCATTTGCAAATGGGGCATAGACTTCATGACTTGCAACCCTCCATCTAGTAATGCACCAAATGGGTTGAAGCTATGCCCACCTTCAACAACACCGCTAACACTGTCGCACGTTTATTCTTCAACCACATCATCTCCCTCTTTGGATTTCCCCTACATCTAGTCTCCAATCACGGGAAACACTTCGAGAATGAGATTTTTGTCGAACTCTCCTCTAGGTTAGGTTTCTCCCACGAGTTCGCCTCCCCATACTACCCTCAGTCCAACGGACAGGTAGAGGTGGTCAATAAGGTCCTCAAAACCATGTTGCAGTGCACGGTTAACAAACATAAGACCAACTGGTGCCATATGATGTTTTCCACACTGTAGGCTTATCACACGGCAGTTAAAACCGCCACTGGTTTCACACCATTTCATATTTTCCATGGGGTCGAGGCTACTCTCCCCATCGAATGCGAAATCCCCACATTACGCACCGCTATTGAGCTATTACCCGACACTGCTTCGATGGAGCAACATTTGCTAAACTTAGAGTCACTAGATGAAGACCGTCGGTCTTCATTACAGGACAATGAGGCAACCAAAAAATGGTCGAAGGCTACCTTTGATCGCCATGTCAACCTTTGATCATTTCATGAAGGTGACCTCGTCCTTCCTTACAATATCACCCACGATACCTTCGACCATGGCAAGTTCGATTCATTATGGCATGGACCTTACATCATCCAACATTGCCTCACTAAAGGCGCATACATCCTGGCCTCTCCCAAAGGCCACCCCCCTCAAAGAACCTGTCAACAAGTTGTACTTAAATAAATTTTATGCCTGAGCATAGCCATGCTACACTAGGATTTTTCTTTTTGTAGAGTTTTTAGTCTTCTTTTTTCCTCTATATCTTACGTCTAATCTATCATTTGTGCTATTGAAAAATTCCTCCTCCATCGACCTTCCACATCGGTTACACTGACAGAGCTAGCCGTTGGACACAGAGTCTCGCTTCATCTGTTTGGGCCCTCTATACCCCCTCGCATGAACTGCTCCACTCCAATGGCATATGCTTGGGCTCGACTACCAAGAACCAAGAAAAATACATAGTCGTCATTGGCCTCCTTGCCGAGGCCAGTATCCGCCATATTCATTACCTTAGCGTCTTACTAGATTCCCAACTCGTTGTCCTCCAGCTAAACAATGTGTACCGTGTATGCGATCCATGCCTCTTCTGCAAATACCTGCAAGTTAGAATTTTATCTCAAAATTTTGATTCAATCACATTCACACATATTCCAAGGCAATTTAATCAAATAGCAGATAATATGGCTAACCTAGTATTAGATTGGAATTTATCCCATCAAGTTACCATTACACATACATAAATCATCACAAGTCTATAACAACATATAAATTAGACATCATAAACAAAAAACATTAACACATGTGAACATCACAAAGATCCCAAAATGTATATCCATATATATATATATATATATATATCGGTCAAATGTGCCATCGATGTTTACAAAAAATAGTACATATACAACATCTGTAGGTAGGTGAACCACCTCACCCCTATAAATACAAAATCGGTGTCCCAACACCATATGCAAAATGGGCTCACAAGCCTATACAAAAATAATCATACAGGGGCACTCATGGCGCGTCTAAAGCACCACCACCTGGTCCCCTCTCGGGAGGAGGTGCCCCACCAGCTAGGGGTCCCTCATGTCCTAGGGGCAGTCACCCAGTCATCGCCACACCCGCTTCAACTGCTCTGCGGACCACAGTCACTCCACCAAAAGACCCACACACTGCTCCAGGACTCCCTCGTCTTGAATACGCGACCACATGCCCTTAGGCACTCCCTGTAGTACCACCTCCAAGCGACGATGAATATCCTCAAACTCTCCCTCGGCCCTCGCCGGGGGAGCATGAGAAGGCCCTACACCAGGGTCGTCAAAACGACACCTCCTGCTTTCTCTCTCATCATCAGCTGGCATCGCACCACCCTCATCCCTCAACCGTCTCTCCCCGACCCGTGGCTCTCCCCGCGGTGGTCTCACTGGCCCCTCTGACCAGCTCAACCTCCCGTCTGCGAGGTCCAACATCTGCACACACAACAAACAAAGGATGGCATCAACATCCATCTATACACAAAGAACATGTTATATTATCTAAAAATCAAAACATCAATAAATCCACATGCCTCTGCAGTTGAACACCTCTCCCGGGGGCAACACCATCTTTGGGTCATCCCGGAAATCCACCCCACTATATGGGAACTGGAGGATGATCTATGGAATCTGACGCCACACCTGTGCATCCTTGGCCATAGAATAATGGCCACCCTCCCCCCCACCATGGTGAACCAAGATAATCGCCCACCACCTCAGTCGTGACTCTCGCATACCTGGAGCGTCTAATAAAACTCTTGGGAACAACATGGGCACCCTCTCCAAAAGCCATGCCACCAAGATGGACCCAAAGGAAAACTCCCCTGAGTCAGAAGCTTGACACCTGTCAAGCTGCCCCACCATCTTGGCGTGCATAATCAAGCCCTAGGAAAAATGATCAACCCCTAGTGCCCTCTGCATAATCATCAGCTGACACCCACTGATCCGCCGAGTCACGAGAAATCCATACACTCTCACAATCATCGATGCAACACATCGATGCACTAGGGCGTCCATCGCCCCAATCCTCACCACATAGCCGAACATGTAGTCGTCTCTTGAACAATAGGTCCGGGCTAGGACAACCAACTGCCCATCCCCAGGTACTACAGGCTCGACAGGTAGTAGGGTCCCCCGAAAAGGGAGCCTAGTCAGAAAGTATACATCCTCTACAACAAAGAATTTCAGGTGCTCACCACGAACAATGAAACACTGTAATTCTAGACTCCACATCAAAATCAGGAACTGCAGCAAGTACTCCTATGCCCTCACTAGTGAGCACTCAAAAAACTTCAGCAACCCACAAGTTGCCAAAGCACCACAAACTGCTGGCTCCTCATCTCTCACTGCCTCTCTCAGGCGCGCGCCCAGTCCCTCTCCCTCCAATGAATCGACATCGTCGATTGGTTGCCTGCATCCACACACAAAAGATTTCATCAGCCATCACAACTCATAAAAACACAAAATCTCCAAAAATATTAATTTTTACACCCTTCAGCTTTGCCTCAAAGACACAGTTTTTTTCCCCATAGGCGTGCACATATGCGCGCCTTCTCACCCCACAGGTGCGCACTCATGCGCGATTGTTGGAAATACAGGAGCGCACCAATGCGCCCCTGTCATATCAACAGATGTGCACCCTAGCGCGCCTGTCTGCCCCACAGTTACGCACATATACAACTATCAGGAACACAACCGCACATAGATGCACTATTGTTCTTTGCACAGGCGTGCATCCCATGCACGCCTATTTTCCCCATTTGGGTGCCCCTATGCGTGGCTCTCCAAATTACATCCGCGCACTTGTGCATGCGAAACACTTAATCGCCCATGCATTGAGGGGCCCACCCTCACAAAACCCCCTTGTACGACCATCCGTATAAGCCCTACCCAAAAAAGACCCCTAGCTACTGTGCAGGAGGATATGCCCACTAACCTGAAACTCGTTGATCCTGAATCGACTGGCTCGATCTCCCAGAATCTCCAAATCCCTCCTCAAATCTCTCATCCAATCACTCTGGTAGCAGGTACAAATGAGGTGGCAATGTGGGCCCTACAACAATATATAGTCCCTTTTTCCAAACTTCCATACTCCATTCCGGGAGCTCCAAGCGTCCGTTTTCCGATCCATCTTCAGCCACGGGACCATGATCCCGCCACCTACACAGTCACAGTCCCTGGGTCACCATCCATCCTCGGCCCCCAGGGAGAATTTTTCTCACATCACGCCCTGGTACGCATGCTTATGTTCAAAATTATCAAATAACTGATATATGTTCTTTATCTTCAGATATTGTTCACGTTGGGTATTTGGTTTTTATGTGTGCAGGTACTTGGTCACCACAAATCAACACGACCCTTTCAGGTATAAAATCACTACTGGCATGTAATCATTCCCTCTGAATATCAATTGAATCTCCCAGTCACACCCTCTGATATTTTCCTTTAAGGTCCCCCTATCTGGCTCTATGGTACTCACACCTCCGTGGCATTTTAGTACTGTCACCCGGTAGCACTCTTCCCCACATGAGTTGTCCAATTCATAGTCCCCCTTGACACTTTGACACTCATGCTGCGTTCACCCCCTAGGGCTGGGAGTCCCCATAGTATTTTCATTCCCGAGATTTAGTTGCATGCTCCTTCTCCTCATTTTGCTAACTTCCCCATAATGGACTCCCGCGTAATCTCGTCATGATTTTCCTTTTTACTGCACCTCCACAGTATCATTAGCCCTCCATCTCATCCACCATCAGTTTTCCCATCTGCAGATTATCCTCCATTCATTTTACCTAATACAGAAACCCATCTACGGGGCCCCCACCCTCCACCTGCTTTCCACGCAACTTGCGCCCTCACAGGCCAAGCCATATTGCATTGGGGCACCCGCTTATGTATCTGTACACTTTTCCCAACCGATTCTTTATTTATTTGGTAATTGTAAAAAGCCTTGGTTTCCAGCCTTTACATAGCTTTTTGTCGTCACCCTTGGCGACCTTCCTTTCTCGGCATAAGCAACCCATGTCACCCTTGGTTGGGGCATTCATTACCTTCTCCTCCTGTTGACATTGTTCATAAACCCTAAGTATCCCACAGTTCATTTACCCCTGATCTCCGCGTTTGTCCACTTTGTAATGCCTCTAGCACAACTTAACCCTAATCTAGTCGCCCCCCTGACGCTCGATTCAGTTCCATGGTTGCTGCCACTTATCCTTCACAAATAGCCCCCACCAAGGGTAGTCTTGAGTCTCACCACACCTTGCTTTCGTCCATGTATCGCCTTAGTCCCTGATCTTACCATGTGGATTTCATGAAGCCCTTTTCTTCTTGGCGTCACGTCTCCCTTCCTATCGACATCAACACAGTCTCCAGAAGGGCGACATTATCTTAAATCTCATTACCTTTCTAATGAGGTGTCTCAAATGACACATAGAGAACCATCATTTCTCTCTACTGTCATTGACCCCCATGACATTCGACTTCAACACCTTATCATGTTGAGGTGGGTCTTACTTTGCGACTATTGCAGTTGTTTTTTATATTTTTCGAAGACCTCTGAAACTTGCTAGGCTATCAATGCCTACGTATCATCGACACTTCTTACCGGTGTCCTCACCTCTTTTCAGAGTTTGTTCACCATCATAATTGTCCTTTTCTATTATCAACACGCCCGCAAGGGCACTGCAGTCATCTACACCAACACACAGCTTCAGTTACTGTATAACACATTTTTGAGTTACATGACACGAGCATGGGGCATGCCTACCTCGTTTGTACACAGCTTATTTTTCCACACCTTGTGAAAGGTTTGGGTCCTACAGGTTCCCCTCTCCCTCCAATGGGTCGCTCTTGAAATTCCCCTCAACACTCTTACAAAAACACTCTCAGTAGAATAAACATTGATGTATTTCGGCTATACGTATGCTCCTAACGTCACACATCAGGGGGCATCTGTTATCATTGGATTTTCGTCCGCAAATGGTTACAAGAATCCGACATATTCAAACACCCATTAGTTCATCCATGGCCTAGAAAATGCATTTCAAAAGGGCACAAAACTATACAACTGGTTAAAAAATCAATATGCGTTAAGGATACAAAGGAATCGCACGCACGTGCGACAGTCCAATAACGTCGGAAAAGCGCATATGCACACGATGCACGACTGTGGATGCAAAAAGCCGCGCACACCTTAGAACAACGCATTTATGATTTTGGTCGGCCTTCCACCCACTTCTGGTTCATCTCCCAAGTCGATTTGACACCCAAATCTGAGTTGAATCCAAGTGGGGGGCTGGTCAAAGACCTAAGGGTGCCCTAAAGAGCCCCTTGTTCACACAAAAGACTAGTTAAATAATGCCTCAAATATTTTCTATAAAAAGAAGCCATGGGTGCACTATAGTTTCAAGGAATTCATTTGTATTGTTATGCTACTTATATTCTCTTGGAGAATCCTCTTTTCTCACCAAGAGCATACAAGCACCATTTCATTTAGCCATTCACATCACCTCTTGAGTGAATGGGATTTGGATTTCTTCACCATTTCCTTTTAGTTTCCTACTTGTAAGAAGAGATCAATCATTGGGGGTTCAAGAGCCCTCCCTTGGAGGAAGAGGGGACCCATAGTCTCCCTTTCTCTTTGGTGTTTTCCCACTAATACAACTTATCCATTGGTGGCATGCATGTTGTTTAATTTTTGTTCTATTTCTCCTATGCACTCTAGTTTAGTTTCTTTTATTGTTATTTGCTTTAGTTCTTTGTTTACTTCTTATCCTAACTGTTTCTAACTCTTGCATTCACTGTTGTCTTGTCCAACTAACCCAACTGGACTTGTAAGGGTCCTTATTTTTCTCATTTAGGTGACGAAAGGGACACAACAGTGCCATAAGACAAAAATAAAATGAAATAAAATAAAACATGTCTATTTACAAAATTTACAAATGTTTTTCAAAGATCTGATTCATATCACACCTCCCCATTTAAAGGCTTTTGGTCCCCAAAGGCTAGACCATTAAGGAGATAGAATCAGAAGGCCCCCATTTTCCTATGCATATCCACCATTCCGTTGTTGACGAAGGTGGTTTGTCTCCTACTTATCTACCCTTGTTTCTCTACTAGAGGAGTTATGCTCTTTCTCTCTTGATGTGCTTTGACGAGATATGTATTGCCACTCTTGACCAAGTGGTACTTGTTTTCTCTCATGTAGAAGGTAGCATCCCTATCCCATAACTAGGAGCTTCCGAACATCACTCTGCAAGTGTCCAATGGTGCAAATTCACATTCTACCTCATCAACATAGCTGACACTACTGACAAACTTGATTTTACATCTTCGAGTGATTCTCATAACATTTTCCCCTTGCAACCATACTAGTGAACTTGGATGCACTAGATCATAGGTTTCTAGACCAAGTTCATCAACTAATTTTTCAAAAACCATATTACATTGAGAACCACTATCAAACAAGGCATTTACCTTCCAGTTCTTCACTTGAACTTTGATCTTGAAT
>ML790851.1:265461-291784 GCA_009831015.1 Picea engelmannii
GTGTTTCAATTCTTACCACTTCTTCTCTGTTATGCAATTATTCTTTGCTTTTATCTATTCTGCAATTCTACTCTGCTTCTATCTATTCTACAGTTCTTCTCTGCTTCTATCTGTTCTGTAGTTCTGCTTTGCTTCAAACTGTTCTACAATTCTGCTCTTGTTTCTGTCTGTTCAACATCTCTGAGTTTTATCTCACACTATGCATACTATAATTTTACCTTTCTTACAGTTCAAATCAGTTTTCCAGTTCGAACAGCCAACCAACCATAGTCATTGCATTTCCATTTTATCCTATATCACCTATTTAGTTACACCTTTAATCTCCAAGAAAACACATCAACAACTGAATCACCAAACATCCAAGAACTATGATTCAGTTCTGCTAACTAAATCGTAATTGATCAATTAACTGTGAAGTGCAACAATAGCCCTTCGATCATATTCCCAATTAATCAACATCGTTGGATTAATTTCGCAGGGTCTCGTGTTTATCTCATATGTCCACTGGTTGTGACCGAATGCTAAGCAGAATTGATTTTGTGATTTCACATTTCGGCATTCTTGTGATGAAGGGTCTCAACTCTCCATGTCGTGATTGCCGAAATAGAGCAAGGATGCACTAGCTCCTTCCCTTCTCGTGATCATTGGCAGTGACCAGGCGCTTATCCAAAAAGCGTGCTTCGCGATTCACAACTTTTTTCATGAGTCTCCTTGACTCGTCCAACTCCTAGTTCCGAAACTCTGAAATGGAGCCAGATCAACGGTCCACACTCTCCCTTGATCAACGACTCAGATTGAATCACGATTTCATGTTTCACGATTTCAAAGGATAGAGCTTCTCCTTCCTTTGACTTTCCAATCAGCGAAAGGCTGACCTCTCGCCACGTGTAGTCTGCATCCAACGGTCCACGACCCTCGATCCAAGGGTTCAGATCAATTCTCGATCCGATGGCCTAGATCATTTTGGGATATCGCATATTGTGAGTTCCCACACCATTCTCTGTTGACTCCTCCAATGTGTAAGTCAACGAAATTCTAGTCGCTCCCCATGTGTCCTTATTGAATATGGATGATCCTCCTTCTTTCAGGACTTTGTAAGCCCGCTTCATCTTGCACATAAAGATTGTGCTCCTTCTTCTGGATCCAACGATGGTTGGTCTTCAGGCTCAGATCTAACACTTGAGATCTATTCTCTTCTACTGCGCACTCCTCCTATCTGAATTCAGATCTGACAGTCATCGGGAATTCTGAATGGGATCCAACGATCACTGTCACTCTTCACTGTTGATCTTGCCATTGCCATGCCATTATCGATGCACTGTTGATCGTGCTGATCTACGCCATCAATGACAAACACAAACATGTTTCCTTCTGTCTGTAAGTATGCCAATAGTTCCCCATTATTGGAAGCTCATGTAGTCTCCGTCATAAATAAGGAAGACAAGATCCCACAAATTTCTCTTGCATTATTCCCTTGATTGAAATGCTTGGAGCTCTAATGGTGAAGTGAAGTATTGAATCCATCTTTAATGCATGGTTATGGGATGAGCTCCAATGTCCTTAGCTAATATTGTAGTAAACCCCTTTTCTCACCAACCATTATTAGTGCATTTTATTCAAACTACATAATAAACAAAAATACTCAAGCCAATGGATATGCACCATAATCTTTAGGAAATAAGCCCAACATATTTAATTTAAATAAACATGTATCCAAATTGTATAATTTGGCCTTTAATTAAGAAATTATGACCTTAATAAAGTAAATACATAAATAATATATAGCAAAAAGGATGACCAGAAAGGGTAATACAGGGGGCCATCACACACTCCTCAACTAGAAGGTTACACACCCCTATGCAACATACAAAAAGAAACTCTAAAACTTGTATCGTGCTCATGACACTTGCTGTCCTTGGCTTATTTCTCCCTGTAGAGTTCTCTAAGGTCATATGACACTATGTGAGTAATGGAATCTACATGATGGTACCTTGCATCTCTCTCTATTGCTTTCCACCTTCTATTTTATACTTCATAGTTGATATCACCCATAGATATCCATGGAGAAATTTGAACCCAATCTAATGCAGGTTCAACCTCTCAAGATAATTTACATATAATTGTGACCTGTACATGGAAAATTTCAATATTTGTGGGGAATGAGGTTCTGCCCTTTTTAGGGAAAAAGATAACCCACCCCACCTGCTTTGGAAAAAATGCATCACCTTGTCCTTATAATTTATCATAGTCTTTTGAAAGTGTATTACAACTTCTCGTTTCTTTTATCTAAGGACCAGAACTAATTTTAGGTTTGCAATCATTCTGGCATGGTTTTTACCAGGCTTAAGGTTTAAATAATACAACCATGGTTTTCCCCTTGGTCACATTATTTCTAAAGTTCCAGGCCAATTATATGACTATATTATCACAATACCCTTGCAATTTTTCATTGTATTCCAACCATTGTGCCTTTCTAAAAATTTCTACCACTTTAGGATTGCTATATAGAAGTGATGTGTTTGTAGATTATCTTAAACCATGCCCCCAAGGTTAATTGTCATAGTTTGATGATTTCAATGTTGAGAGTCTGAGCATATGCACTATGGTTCTGTCATCATGAGCTCAACTTTCTCTTGCACACCATATCTCTATATCCATAGGCTCACTTTGAACATTTGATCGGTATCTCAATCTTCAACACAAGCTTTATCTTATCCTACACCTCGCATAGACAAGATTTCCCTTCCTTTACATGTGTCTTGAAATAGAATGAATTCATTTTTCCTAGGCTCTATATTGTTGCAAAGGAAGCTCGGTGTATGAGGGAGGGTATGGGTTGGAGTGGTCCAAAAATTATTTTAAATGGAGACTTGGAGTGGGATTGTCATTTAATCATTGTAATCTCCATGCCGGTGCACTCCATCCATTATATTTTCTTTCAATTTGACAAGCTAACTCATACCTCATATCATGAGATGATGATTTCCTCCCAAATTTTAGTTCAACAAATGTGTTGACATCAAACTAAGCAAATAAATAAGAGTGATATAGCTTGGGTATAATCAGGTAAACTAGGAGTGAGGAGATATATGGAGTAATTCAACATAATTGGGTGATTGAACAATAGAAAAGTGAACATGCATTCAACATAAATAGTTGACTCAGATAAAAAATACTATAGTGTACTTGATATCCTTTGTACTTGTGTTAATATGTCAATGAGTTGTTGTTTGTTTGATAATGACATTTTCCATAATGTGAAATGTGTAGCTTCAAGATCTTTTGAATATTGACAACATTCTTTTTGAATTTGTGGTGAACTTTGAATCTTTTGATATGTAGTGAATCCTTGAACACTTGATATGCAATGAACCCTTGATTTGTAGTTGTTGATTGCTAGCTAGAAGTGCAAAAATGTGTAGAAATATATATTTCTAGAAATGTAGACGTCGGTAGAAATATATAGTGTTAGAAATGCATATTTCTGTAGAAATTTGTGGTGTTGGAAATGCAAACTTATGTAGAAAGGTGTCAATGGAATAATGGTAGTTTGAGAGATATGAATTAGTATGAAAGTGTATGCAGGAGTGGTATTAGGGTATGGAGGAATTTAAACAAGATATGTAGTGTAATACCCCGATTTTGAGTCCCCATATGAAATAATGTATTTTGTTTATTTGATGAAAGGTTAGAGTGCCCAAACAATTAAAGAGGTTAGTGTGCCTAGGAAATGTAATGCTATGATCATTATTAATAATAAAATACATCGTTGGCTGCAAGATGGACAAGGACAATATTTATAGGGGGATATGATTCCATGAGAGAGGGGGATTAAGGGGCTAAGTCACTTTATTATATTTTATTTACCCATAATTGTTTTAATGGAGAGAAGTGGTTACATAAGCTTCTTGGGGAAGGCCATATGGTTCTTGATTTGCAAGTAAATATATAAACCCATATTATGGAATATTTGGGGGTTCTTTTTCTTCACTCACTCTGTTAATTCATTGTTCATGGTTCACACTCTCCATTTTGTTCATTTTTTTCACTCATTCATTCTTGTTATTGGGATGGGACCATGGGGGAGAATTGTTGGGAGAGAGGCCATTGTTGGCTGGATGTAGTGACTGTTGGTGTATTCTAGCCGTGAATTAATTCCTACATGCCTGAGATGCATTGGCATGTACTGAATTTTATTCACATTTGTGAGTCTTGATAGTCCCAGCATGGAGATTCTTGACCATATGCATTGGAGCCCTGGAAGGAGGTAGAAAACCAAAGGGACTTCGTGGTAGAGAAGGGGGCCCATTCTCTTGGGTTGTGCAGGCTGGAGAGAAGAGAGCTCGTGTACTTTGGATTGTTGTGCGTTGAGGAACCTGTGAGAGCTTGAGTGCTGACTAGTTTGGGGAAGTTGAGTGACACCCTAGAACCGTCCTTGTCGATTCATAGCCTTAGCTCATGGGTGACAATGTTGTTGATACTTGGACCAATATTGTCTATGGTTGAGTGGAACGTCCTTGGTCTGCAGCCAGTTGGTGAACCATTTTGATTAAGATAAGTGCTCTTTGTCATGTGTTTCTCTGTTGTATATTTATTTCCACTGTGTATTAATTAATATCTCTGAGATGTGTATATTTGATGTGCCTGATTGTTGGTTATTTCTATTCATGGCATGTTTAAACATTATTTATACTCTAGCATGAATCTTTATCATTGCATGTGTTTTTATAATGTTTCTTGCATGCTTCTTTAATAATTAAATGGTATCAGAATTTGAAATCAGTTTCGAATAGAGTTTTTGAGGTACTGTGCCCGACCCGTGGGTGGCTGGGTACATTACAGATTGGTATCAAAGCTTCTGGTTGAAACACCAGACTAGTATGGACCGAAACTATTGGACATGGTATTGTCATTAAGAAATAATTTGTCCTTGAGATCCCAAAGCTCAGGAGAGATAGCATATTAGGTTGCAAAAAATCAGAGCACACAACATTAAGACCTTTATAAAGGTCAAAGGAAAGCTCAAGAAAATGAGCGCCTTAAGGAAGTTCTATTGGGATCGAATTCCCAATAGATAAACTGTAGAAACGCCTTCATAACTGTGAGGAAACTATGTTACAGTCGGGAGATATGACAACCATTGATCCCTGATCGAAGGCACAGATCAACAATCATGGTTTAGTTGGAATCCAAGTGTAAGGCCAAAGGAGTCTCGGCATAATCGAACCTCTAAAGGACATTGATCCCATGTCAATAAAGCTTCAGGAGAAGGCGGATAAACGAGAGTTGTCAGATCTAGTTGAGAAATTTCGGGTATAACCAGAGCCATCAGATCGAACCATTAAAACCTGAACCATTCGACTAGGTTGATGAGTTATGTGGTCATTCGATGTTGACCGTTCTGGGGATAAATGAGTTATAAATGGGTGTAATCCCCGAAGGCCAAAACCATGAATTAATGTAGACCATCGGATTAAGGAGGAACTTCGGGTGAATTCTCGACCTTCTGATAAAGTATAGTGGAAAAACAGGGTAAGCCACAATATCTTGAAGTTCTAGAGTAATGAAATCACACAGATCGTCGAGATAAGATCCCTTTGGGACTTTTCTCAACCGTTAGATCAAGTAGTGGAAGGATGGCGTAAGCACTTTGACATGTATAACTCCGGGGGAGTTGAAAAACTTGAGAGTTGAAATAACCCAGAGTCTTGGAGTAAAGAAATCAGGCAGACCAATGATCTAATATCCCTTCATGACTTTTCTCAACCGTTAGATAAAGCAGTGGAAGGATAGCATAAGCACTTCAGTAGGTATAAATCTAGGGGAGTTGAACAACTTGAGAGTTGTAATATCCTGGAGTCCCAGAGTAACGAAATCACAGAGATCGTCAATCTAATATCCCTTCGGGACTTTTCTCAACCGTTAGAACAAGCAATGGAAGGATGGCGCAAGCACTTCGGCAGGTATAACTCTGGGGGAGTTGGACAACTTGAGAGTTGTAATATCCCGAAGTCCCAGAGTAACAAAATCACATAGACCGTCTATCTAAGATCCCTTCGGGACTTTTCTCAACCGTTAGATCAAGCAGTGGAAGGATGGCGTAAGAACTTTGACAAGTATAACTCCGGGGGAGATAAACAACTGGAGAGTTGTAATATCCCGGAGTCTCAGAGTGCCGAAGTTCCGAAATAAAAAAGGATCATCCATATCAACACTTGATTAAGTCATATCTGTTGGATTAATATAGTGGAAGGATAGTGTAAGAGGAGGTGTTAATAGATGGTAAACGACCATTGTCACTTTATGACCACTTCAACAAGTATAACTCTGGGGAAGTTGAACAACTGGAGAGTTGTAATATCCCGAAGTTCCGGAGTGTCGAAGTCTCGAAATAAATAAGGATCGTCCATTGAAACACATGATTAAGTTGTGATCATTGATTTCGTTGAAGCTTCCAGATGAGCTAGGATCGTCTAGTCAATGTGAGATTAAATCTCAACCATCCAATCTACTAGTGGAGATAATATAAGTACTTCAACGAAGTGCACTTCAAGAAGTATTACTCTGGAAGAATGCAAGAATGTCGAAGTCCGAAGGACTTGGTTCCAACACCGGTCTCGTGATAAGGTAAAGGGGTTGATTAGAAGCACGAAGTGTTGGGTATGTGTTATATTCTTTGCACGAGTATATTGTATTATATTATGTGTTATGTTCTTTTCCCCCGATTTTTTTTTCTACATCGAGACCGCATTATATTTAGGTGGTTTTTCGGCACATGGTTTCTTTGCCGATGGTTTTCTATTTTCGGTTAAGGAATTAGGGTTTTGAACTAATCCAGGTCATTGGTTTAGGGTTTTGGATGCCGCTGGCTCCTATATGTATTTTGTATTGTAAACATTGTAACACAGTGAATGAATATAGAATATGTTGGTTTTCCCGGTTTGGGTTTCCAGGGGAAAAATCTATGTGTAATGTTTGTATTTGCCATTGTATCTTTTTTGTTCCTTTACTGAATATCTGTTTGTAGTAGATATTGTAGAAGGTTATAATTTACATGAAGGGCCTAGAAGTAAACAATCCCACAAACATTTTCGAACGAGGTAATGTGTAGAAGAATAAAGAGAAAATTTCTAAAGGATAATCGCTTAGAGTGAGTAAGCCCGTGGTTTCGAGTCCGCAGTCACAAAGAAAGTGGATTGAAGGAAGCACTTGTGCAAAATTCAAATTATGTACCAGTTTAAAAAGCATGTGGAATAATATGAAAATATTGACACACAACCATTCCATTGTCGCTACAAGATCATGCTTGCACAAAAAGGGTGAAAGTGACTTTTTCAGGAAGCCACAACTTTCAGCTCAGAGATCGGATTGGGGCATGGGATTAGTCATTAGAAAGATGATTCAAAGGAGAATAACATTAAATTGTTATAATTGGGGGAATGATGATATATTTTTTCATGAATTGATCAGAAAAAGGACATGTAACATTGTTTGGCAATTTTTTTATAATATGCATAGTTCTAACAAAATGGTTGCTTGCACATTTCGCAGAATTAGGGAGTATAACCATATCAGTTCAATATAAGAATGCATATTTAAGAAATGGAGGAAGGAGAGGGAGCCTTAATTCATGATAAAGAATCCAAAGGTCAAAATATCAGTGTTGGTAATGCACAAAAAAAATCAAATGGGCACAAGAGCAGAGGGGAACAAGAAACCTTAATAGAGACTATGAGAAGCCTGAAAATACAAGTGCAGAGTTACAAAGAAAACAATGAGAAGTTGATGATAGAACCAAATAAGATAAATGATCAAGTAATGAAAAGCCTAAATCAGTTGCATAGGCAAGCAAGGAATGGATCAGACTTAAGGTAGGAGGAAGAAGAAAGATATCATGAAAGAAGATGTAACTATAGAAGAGATACTCATTCAAGAAGTGCCAACATAACTCATAGAAATAACTCATCACCTTACTCAGCAAGGAAATTTTATGCATATGAAGACTCCATAAGCAGTCCAAAAGTGTCTCTTGTTAGACACCAAAGAAGAAGGCATGATTTGGACAGTTTGCAAGGATAATTGAGGAATCTTAAGCCACCATCCTTTAATGGTGAAAGAGAAAGGTAAGATGGTGTTGAATCATGGCTGCTTGGACTCGGGAGGTATTTTCAATTGCATAACTAGTCCTCAAACCTAGAAGCAAGAATTGCCACATACCATTTACATGGGAAATCTTTTATGTGGTGGGATCAATTGAAGCAATTTGAGCACATTAATGAGAGTAGGATCACTTGGAAGAGGTTGGGAAGCATGACTATGACAGAATATGAGAAGAGTTTCTTGGGATTGTTGAAGTATGTAGGATTGATCAAAGATGAAAAAGAGAAGATACAAAGGTTTTTAAGTGGACTGCCATCCTTTTATAAAGAGAAGATTCAATATGATGAGCCCAAGACATTGACTGAGACCCTCAAGAAGGATAAGTACCTGTATGAGCAAGGAAAGGGTAGAGAATCCATGCAAAAATCTTGGAAGGATAAGAAGAAGGAGAAATATGATCAGAGGAGGAAGGGGTTCAAGCCTCCTTTCAATAGAAACAACCCTAATAAAAATCAACAAGATCAGTCTGCTAAGGATGATTCCATGAGGAAAAGAGGAATACCACCAATCCAATGTTGGGGGTGCAAGTAAAATCACCTATACAAGGATTTCCCTCACATAGGAGATAAATTCAAGACCATGCACAACATCCAAGAGGCTACAACAGTGGAGGAAATGGGAAAGATATATGCAGCCTTAGAATATCGACAAGCAGAGTATCTATCCAATATAATAAAAATGTAAGGTAAGATCATTAATTAGCCCGTTGTTATTTTGATTGATTTAGGAGCAAGTCATTGTTACATTGATCCTAAAATAGTGGATAGATTACATTTGGAGAAAAGTAATCTTGAAAAGTCCAGTTTGGTCCAACTAGCCATTGGAACCAAAAGAAGGATCAATGAGGTTGTCTTAAGTTGTACAATAAATCTGAATGGAGTAAATACAATTGTTGATATGAATATCATCCCATTAGGATCGTATGGCATCCTAATTGGAATGGATTGGTTGAACTAGCAGCATGTTGTCTTAGATTGTCATAAAAATACCTTTACATGTCTTGATGAAGAAGGGAACTGAGCACTATGAAATGAATTCTAAGACCCATTTCTATAAGGGATGTTTCATCCTTACAAATGAAGAGATGTTTAAGGAAAGGATGTTGATTGTATGCAACTCATATAGAGGAGCCATAAAAGATAAAAGGGCAAGGCCTTGAAAATTTTCCAGTAATGCAAGAGTTTGAAGATGTATTCCAAGAAGTACCATGATTTCCACCGAAGAGGGAGCTATATTTTTTTATTGATTTAGTACCAGGAGCTTCCCTGGTATCAAAAACACCTTATAGAATGAGGACACCTGAATTGAAAGAAATACAAATGCAGTTGGAAGAGTTGTTTAAGAAAGGGTACATACGTCCAAGTGTTTCACTTTGGGGAGCACCAATACTCTTTGTCAGAAAGAAGGATGGAACATTGAGGTTGTGTATCGACTTTAGAAAACTGAATAAAGTCACTGTGAAGAGAAAATACCCTCTACTCAGAATTGATGACCGCTTTGATCAACTAAGAGGAGAAAATATATTTTCAAAGATAGACTTGAGATCCGGATACCATCAGGTAAGAATCAAGGAAGAAGACATCAATAAGTCAACCTTCAGAACCAGGTATAGATATTATGAGTTTGTAGTGGTGCCATTTGGACTGACCAATGCATCAGTTGTCTTTATGTGCTTAATGAATGACATATTCATAAATTATTTGGACAAGTTTTTCATTGTGTTCTTGGATGACATACTTATTTATTCTAAGTTCGAGGAAGAGCATGAACATCACTTGAGGTTAGTGTTATAAGTGTTGAGGGAACATCAACTTTATTCCAAGCTTAATAAGTGTTCTTTTTACCAAGAACAAATCCATTATTTGGGTCATATTATTTTAGAACAAGGTATAGCAGTAGATCTAGAAAATATTAAAGTCATTAGAGGATGGCCATCACCCAAGGAGGTTTATAGCAGGGTTCTCTAAGATTTCTCATCCCATAACTTATTTACAAAGGAAGGGAATACAGTTTGAATGGACAATTGAGTGTGAAGAGAATTTTAATTTGCTGAAAGAATTGCTTACTAGTGCACCTGTTTTAAAGATTGCTGACCCAAATGAGAATTTTGTGGTATGTATAGATGCATGCAAGGAAGGACTTGGTGGAGTCCTCACTCAAAATGGACATGTCATTGGTTATGAGTCCAAAAAACTCAAGGAACATGAGAGGAATTATGCCACACATGATTTGGAGCTTACTGCCATAGTTCATGCATTGAAGATGTGGAGGCATTATCTCATGAGAAAAAAAATTGAATTAAGGACAGACCATAGTGGTCTGAAATATCTTTTTGAACAACCAAATTTGAATGCTAGGCAAACAAGATGGTTGGAATTTGTAAGTGAGTATGACTTTGACATCAAGCATATCAAGGGAAAAGAAAATGAAGTTGTTGATTCACTCAGCATAAGAGTACATCTCATGCATGCTACAACTGTCAATATGCATCAGTCAGATTTAAAGAGCAGAATTTTAGATGTTGTTGTTACATATCAACATTACCTACATGTAAAATAAATTTTATAGCAAGAAAATGTACGACAAAAAATTAAATATTACGAGATTAAGGAATATGGATTACTTATGAAAAAAAATAGAATTTATGTTCCTAGTTCCAGAGAACTTAGGAATTTGGTGTTAAAATAAATGCATAATGTTCCATATGTCAGACATCCTGGCTACCAGAAAAAAAAATGCAGCAGTAAGAAGCCAATTCTTTTCGCTAGGAATGAAGAAGGATGTTGTTGATTACATTGCCAAATGTATGGAATATCGGAGAGTAAAAGTTGAGCATAGACACCCAACGGGTTTGCTTCAACCATTGCCAATTCCAGAGAAGAAATAGGAAGTGGTAACCATTGATTTAATAACTAAATTTCCTAGGAAAACAAGGTAGCATGATTTCATAATGGTAGTTGTGGATAAATTGAAAAAGGTTGCTCATTTTGTTCCTATGAAAATGATTCATACAACAACTAATATTGCAGAAATTTACATGAGGAAAATTGCTAGGTTGATTGGAATACTTAAGGCAATTGTTTCAGACAAAGATACAAAGTTTACTTCAATTTTTTTGAGGGGATTATTTAAAGGATTTGGTACAAATCTGAATTTTAGCACAACATACCATCCACAGTCAGATGGACAGACAAAGAGAGTCAACCAAGTGATTGAAGACATGCTGAGAATGTATGTGAGGGATAAACCATATAAGTGGGAAGACTACTTGTATTTGGTTGAGTTCGCCTATAATAATGGGTATCAAGCTTCATTGAAGATGATCCCATTTGAGGCTTTGTATGGTAGAAAATGCAGTACTCCAGTGATTTGGGAGAACCCAACAAACATAATAGTACTTGGGCCAGAATTTCTCAAGGACAGGGAAGACCAGATGGTTAGATTTAAGCAGAATTTAAAGACACCTCAAGATAGACAGAAAAGTTATGCAGATAAGAACATGACAGCAAGAGAATTTAAAGTGGGGGAGCATGTTCTTTTAAAAGTGAAGCCCAAGAAAAACGCATTGAAGTTGGGTAGTTGTACAAAGCTAACAACCAGATTATGTGGTCCATTTGAGATCTTAGACAAAATAGGGCCAGTTGCATACATGCTTGCATTTCCTGCTTCCATGAATATGCATAATGTATTTCATTACTCTTTGCTTAAAAAGTATGTACATGATCCTAACCATGTTATTAATTGGCATTTGATTCAGGTAGAGCCAGAGGGAGACTTTCAGGTCCAGCCAGTGTGCATATTGGACAGGAAAGTCAAAATTCTATGGAATCAAGTTATAGAGATGGAAAAAGATCAGTGGACTTGTTACGGTCCTGAAGATGTTATTTGGGAGCACGAAGATGCCATGCGAGCAGAGTACCCATGAATTTTTGAATAAATTTTGTAATTTTGATTTATATTTTGTATATGCACTGAGGACAGTGCCAAAATAAGGGGGAGGGGAATGAAATACCCCAATTTTGAGTCTCCATATGAAATAATGTATTTTGTTTATTTGATGAAAGGTTGGAGTGCCCAAACAATTAAAGAGGCCAACGTGGCTAGGAAATGTAATTCTATGATCATTATTAATAATAAAATACATCGTTGGTTGCAAGACGAATAAGGACAAGAGTTACAGGGGGCTATGATTCCATGAGAGAGGGGGCTTAAGGAGATAAGTCATTTTATCATATTTTATTTACCCATAATTGTTTTAATGGGGAGAAGTGGTTGAATGAGCTTCTTGGGGAAGACCATGTGGTTATTGATTTGAAAGTAAATATATAAACCCATATTATGGACTGTTTAGGGGTTCTTCTTATTCACTAAGTCTGTTCATTCATTGTTCATTGTTCACACTCTCCATTATGTTCATTTTTTTCACTCATTCATTCGTGTTGTTGGAATGGGACCATGGGGGAGAATTGTTGGGAGATAAGCCATTGTTGGTTGGCTATAGTGATTGATGGTGTATTCCAACCACGAATTAATTCCTTCATGCCCAAGATGCATTGGAATGTATTGAATTTTATTCACAGTTGCTAGTCCTGAGAGTCCCAGCATGGATATTATTGACTAGATGCACTAGATCCCTAGAAGGAGGTGGACAACCTGAGGGACTGCATGGAAAAGAAGGGGGTCCACTCTCTTGGGTTGTGCAGGTTGGAGATAAGAGAACTAGTGTACTTTGGATTGTTATGTGTTGAGGAACCTGGGAGAGCTTGAGTGCTGACTAGTTTGGGGAAGTTGAGTGACACCCTAGAACCGTCCTTGTGGATTCAAAGCCCTGGATTGGGGGTGACATTGTTATTGAGACTTGGAACAACAATGTCTATGGTTGGGTGGAACGTCCTTGGTTTGCAGCTAGTTGGTGAACTATTTTGATTAAGATAAGTGCTCTTTGTCATGTGTTTCTTTGTCATATATTTATTTTCGTTGTGTATTAATTAATATATCTGAGATGTGTATATTTGATGTGCTTGATTATTGGTTATTGATATGCATGGAATGTTTAAACATTATTCATACTGTAGCATGAATCTTTATCATTCCATGTGTTGTTATCATGTTTCTTTCATGCTTCTTTAATAATTAAATGGTATCATAATTCAAAATCAGTTTCGAATAGAATTTTTGAGGTAGCGTGCTCGACCCGAGGGTGGCTGGGTACGTTACATGTAGGTTGTGGAATATGGAGGATAGGTGGATGAATATGGCAAGTGCATGCATAGGAATTGTAATCTCATACTTATTTAGAACTAGACTAATACTTTTCTTGATTGTTGTGCACTTATACTCTTTGCTATGATTTGAAAATTTAGTGTAGATGGAGCTTGTATGTAATTTTATTTCTACCATGCTTGAAATTGGCTTGCATTTAAACACTTTTGAATTGATATCCTCAAAATGTAGGTATGATATTTGAAAAGAGTAAGAGTTGTAAACTTTTAACATACCAACAAATTGAGATGATTGTTGTAGTTGTTTCCTTGTTGTCTTGTTTATTTTGGTTATCCTTTTAGCATTGTCTCTTGACGATTGTTCTATTGGAGCATGATGTCATCTCATCTCTAAGGTGCACATATCACTCTTTCATGGTCAGCCTTGAGTAGTACCAATTTAGGTTGGTTAATATGTTCAAGAACATCTTTGAATGGATATTAGGCTAAATGCCCTCATGCTTGAATCTTTGAATATCTAAATCCTTAAATATTGACAACTTGAATGTCTTGAATGGATTGATAGTTATATGATGTTATTACTTTTAAATTCTTCGATTATTGAGCATGCTAGACTTGATTCTTCATGAAGGTAATATTTAGTAACCTATTTTGCATGCTCAAATTCTTGTGGCTATCCTGTTAAATACCAATGTATAATGTATGCATCTTGGTCTACTGTCAAACTATATTTGAAGTTGGAGACTACATAACCTTGAAACTTACATCAAATATCTTGTAGTTGTATGATTTCAACTTATTTGTGAGTAAACAAAATGAGATGAACCTTTATATGAACAAATGTTGCACTAGGACTCTTATTTTCGATGATGGTGCATGAGCATTGACCCTACGTTCATGATGTTTCTTGAAATATTAGTTACTAGTGACCTGCTTTGTTGAGCTCTTGGATGATATATGCAAGAGTTTGACAGTTGTTTGTAAACACAAATATGAAACTTTAGTACTCTCATGGAAACATAGTTAACTATGTATAAGCATGATCATTGGACTTGATGGATGCTTATCACAAGAGATAACATTCATGAGCATAAACAAAGCATATAAAGGATAATTTGGAGTTTGATTTTTGAGTCAAACAACAAAGCCAAGATTTGTATTATTGTTGTTGATTGTAGTTTGATGTAGAGTTAATGAGCAGTGAATAACGACACTTACACTTAATGTTGATGTAGATGATAACTTTCAGAATCACTTCCTTCTAAATCCATTAATTCTTAACCAATTCCATTGCCCTTTTGTTGATACACCAATGTGATTGTATAACGTGCTTCTTGTGGACTTTGGCAAGCTTTGTTTATATGTATCTTAGGAGTATGAGGTTGGATGATTTCCCTTGGCTAGTCCTTTGTACTCTTGATTTGAAAAATAATACTTTTAGAGACATTAGCAAGGAATAAAGATTTGAAATGATGCCAATGGAATTCACAAAATCACATTGTTTCTTCTATTTTCCTTTTCTTTTTCTTCAAAATGGGACTTTCATATGCTTGGTTTTCACCCCTACCCTACCTCATATCGCCTCACAAGGTTTTCACCAGGAGGTCATTATATTATTTTTTATTCTACAGATTAGAACTTGCTAGGAAACCTATTTTTCAAGCCAAGCCATGTCCTATGATTCCTCATAAGAGGTTTTCGTAATAATATTTTTTTTATTTTTTTGTTTCTTCTATTTTTCTCATGATGGTTGTTTTAAAAAATTTATAGTCTTTTGTTCTCAGTCAATTCATTGGTTTCCTTAGTGGATTTTTTGCAAGTGTTACATTGTAGGATCTTTATTGGAACTGTAGTACTTTTGCTCAATTTCTATGAGGGGGCACCTCTTGATTCTTTATGCTTGAAAGTTCCTTAAGTTGCTTGCATTATGAATATACCCAAGATGAATACCTTTAAAATGTTGTTATGCGTATTGAAGAGAGTAGGGTACTTAAATTTCAACATACTAGTATAATGAGTTGAGTGTTGTTGATCCCGTGTAGTCTGGTTGGATTTTGATTCTCCATTTTCACAATGGTTCTTGAAGAAATGGAGCATGATAGTGTGAATTGTTTGAATATTGATTGAGTATGTTGCTTGGTATGTGTTTTGTTGTGATTGTAACTTGAGTACCCTCCTCCATACTTAAATATTTGAATCTCTGAAATGAGGTGATGTATGTGTAGAAGTATGTAGTTTCCTCGAGTGTGAATGCACTAGTCCTATAGGATTAGAAATATGTAGCTACTTCATTAATCAATATACCAGGCATGTAGGTTAAGAACTATTTGACTTCCCGAATAATGAATATTCTAGGCTTGTTGGTAGCAATTTGATCAAATATTTTATAGGATCGTAAGCTATGAAATTTATAGTACCTTCCACTGATTTTGAAACTACCTTTGTCACCATCTTCGTAGAAATTGATTTTTGAAATCGATATGCCATGTAGTTTGAAAGCTCCTTGCTTTGTTACCCAATTGAATTTCGCTAGTGTTACTTTAGACTCTTCACTTGAATTTAAGCACTATGGCTTGACCTTTATGATTGGTTGCTCCTTGATTCCCTTTGAACCCTTCCTTGTTGATATGAGGGGCACGTTCTATGAGTTTTGGTATCATTGATGAGATGAAATCCTATTTTTTCATCATGAGACATGATTTTCAACATATGCCATTAATCTCTTAGATCCATATTTGTAGTGAAAATTCAATGATTGAATTTTGGGTTGGATTTAATCAATTGTTTTTAAACTCCTCGAGTGCCTAGTATGTTGGAATGTTGTATAGATTTGAATAGGAATTTTTGTTTCTTCAACACCAGACTTGAATTCATTATGTCGAGTATATGCCAAAGCTTGAAATTTTCTTAATGAGGTGACATGCATATATACATTGACATACATATAATGACGTGACATATATATAACTATGAGCATGAAATTCATGATTGTTGGACTAGTATGCTAAAAACTTCATGAGGGTTGTCTAGAAACCCATGGTCAAAATACCCATGGCTATCCCTCTAAGTATTAATGCCCATTTCAATATAAAAAATAACACCTTTTACACTTGTATTCCATTTGGATGAATTGTGCAATATTGGAAACCTTGAGCTTGAGAATAGGATTTAAATCTCCATATGAATATTAAGAGGATAAGACTCTTGTTGATACTTTATTTCTATCCTTTGTTGAAGATATTTTTGCTAATTTGAAATTATTTTCTTTTGACTTGAACCCTTGAATATGCATGCATAAAAGACTAGGAGGAATCATTTACAAAGATGCGTGTAGTTAAGGTGGACTCTTTCACGACCCCACAAGGCGCCTACCCAATTCTTTTGATATCCTACACCTCCTGAGGACATGTGGCACCACAACCGCTCAATCTTGGTGGTTAGACCAACCCAAGTCTACTTGGTCTGAACTATGCCTCACTCGAGGTGCACCCATACTCTGCCTTGAGCTTACTCATGCCATCTTTATTCTTAAAAGAGAAAACATATGAGTGACCCACAAACATTTTATTTACACGTTCTACTTAAATCCATACTTAGTTAAATTATGCAATTGTCTATTGTTAGCACATATAACACAACAATCACATGTAACAACAACATGAGTATATGAATGAACTGGGAAACACCAATTGTGCCTAACACCCAAGTTTATTTAGATAATGTAAGTTACAAAGATACAAAGGAGAATATAGCTCAGTTACATATATAATGGCCCAGATAATTCAACAAATTGCCTCACATAATACATGATACCAAATCATGCGATACGCCACATTGTCCCGAACTACACTCTTCTTGAGTCATCTTTTGATCGACTAACCAGAAATTTGCGATCGTTTGCAGCTCTTGTTGATTCTTTTTGTTTCTTCTTACACTTCATCTCAACTTCTATCCAAAATCCACCCTAGACCTCTATTGGCACATTGTCCACCAAACTTCGCCACAGACCCATGGATCCTTTGTCACATGGACGTGCCCAGATCTGTTCCTGGCCACCTTCATTGGCTCTTGTTGGCCCTTGACCAAGTTTTGAGGAATACTTGGTCATAGTTGACCGTTTGGTACTTCGACTGCCTGTCGAAGATGGAGCACATAGCGAAGCGGAGATCACGGGATCTCGCCACTTTTTGTGGAACCTTTTGTGGTTTTTTGGGAGTATTGTAATGGGAAAGGGATGTCTGCCCTTGTTTAGGCCTTTTTCTATGTATAAATAGAGGTCTAGGCTATGTAAGAAAGGGGTCCTTTCTAGTCGATGGCTTAGTGCATAAGTTGGATCTATGTGATCATAAGTCTGTGTGACTGTAAGAGCTCTGTGCATGCTGTAATAAGTGCTGAGTGCACAGAGTGTGAGAAGGCTTAGTGCTTGGATCTACTTGGGGAAAGAGGACCTAGCGAGTTGCGCAGATCTCTTGTCCTATGCAGGGTAAGGGTCATCGAAGCTTCGTGTTGTAACTGCTTGACCAAGATAATATAAAGAATACTTTGTGGACGTAGCCCCAGGGTGGGGGTGAACCATGGTAACTCTGTGTATTGTGCTGATGTGTTTTTCTCTCTCTTGCTAAGTGCTCTGATATGTTTAGATAGATTTATTGATGCTTTGTGCTTATGAGATATGAATGCATGCTAGATATGATACATAAGATTCTAAGTGATTAATCTATTGAGAATAACATGTTTATCATTGCTAAGTGCTAGATCTGAGTAATTACTGCGGTGCTATGTTCTTTCTGCGAAGTGTATTACTGAATGTATGTTAGGAAATAACTGATGCTAAGTGCGTTGTAAGAAAGATAATCACATATCTGTGTCCTAGCTAAGGTTGCAGACACCTGAGTCCTACAAGCACCCCTGCCTCTACCTTGGGTGAGACTTCATCTGCTTCGCAGGTGTTTCCGAAAGGGCCGATAGTTAGGGCTTTGTTGGTGTGCTCTTGAGTGTTGAACCTTGGGTCTGCCCCTGTACCAACAGTTCTAACCAAACCTGCAGTGCGACCACCTCCAAACTTCTTTGACACTAGTGTAGCTTGTCCATAACACCAAGTGGCCCACTAGCCAATCCTTCTAAAAAAGAATCACCCAACTCTATTGTCACATACTCCCTAAGGTAGCACGAGTCACCCAAGAGGCAACTCGACTCCTTGGGAGGATCTCTCCCCTCTACCCCAGATCCAAGCCTCAAACCTGTTGCTTTGCGATGACAAGTTGTGATGTGTTCCCCATTTGCAAGTCTGTCTGTCCAATATGTATACGCACCCTCCCTCCATGGACAATCACATCGTTTGGCTGGATGGATGCATCATTCCAACCAAGTGCCTTTATCCTTTCCATGTTGTCATGTCTTGGGTGCTTCGACCCATAGGGCACACCACACTTCGCCATACCATATCGTCTCTTGGGTGCATCGACCCTTTGGGCGACCCAGACCTTGCCACACCCTAGAGTGCCATGGGCACGTCACTCCATCGAGCGCCCACACTCTGCCTATCTGATTAATGACCTGGGCATGCGCTCGCTTGACAAGTCGAGCTAACTTGTCACGGTTCCTTCATGCTCCAAGTCCTCAACATGTCTCCAAAGTGTGTTTTGGCCCATCTTGCCTTGTCCACAATGCAAGTCACCCCTATGCTCGTCGAATCATGCACGAGGATTCTTGTGTCACAAGGAACCTTGCCAAGGTGTCATGGTGAGTCCCTTGGTGTGTTGTGTGCCCAAGGTTCCTTGACTCACTGATGCCAACAAGCAAAGTGTCTATATAATAATGAGGTACGCTTGTCTTTGTCCATCAACACCAAGTTCTACATCTCACTTGGGAGGGTGAAGGTATCGTGCACACCTTCCTGGTGGAAGGTATTACATCCTCCCCCACCCAAAGTCATTGTCTCCATTGGCAACATCCACAAAAATATGACATCTACAAGTCTCTGCCCAAAATAATGCCTCCATTACAACTGCTGCTAGAAACCCCAAGTATCGTGCCGAAATGGAAACCTCAAATGCTTGTTGAAATGGAAACCCCAAGTTTCCTTGTGAAGTGGAAACCCCAAATTTCCACAACACCTATTATTATCCACAACATTGTGCAACCATCCACACTGCCCTTCGTCCAACAAGATGCAACCAATCTTTCTTCCACCAAGGAAGGACGTCTCCTCTCTAACTCTGTCAGCAATGCACAAGCTTCCATTATCTTGTTGCAACAATCGTACTCTTCCCTGCTGCTATCGCAACTCCAATCAGAACATGAAAATTTTCTAAGTGGTACACTTTTGTGACCTCCTATTTCACCCATACTTCAACCATTTTTTCCATGTCTCTGTATATTGTGCACCCCAATTCCTACACTAGTTGGGTAGCTAATCCAATTATCGCATACAAGTCCTGATATGTACATCCCCATGCCATAACTTAGTCTTTTCTGTCTGCATTGCCATCACTTCATCCAACTCCAAAGACCAAGGCAAGTGTTTCCCCTTGTCCCACTACTATTGCCATCATCCAACCTTCATCAAGGAGATCCAACAAAATGTCTAAGTGTTGTGTATACAAACCTACTATACACTTCAGTTCATCCAATCAAAAGTATTGACCCAAGGTAAGGTCACTCCTCACCCTACTTTGTCATGAAGTCACTCCAAGGTGAAGTCATCTGCAACAACTTGACTATATTATCCACCTAAGGGAACAATTAGCCAATCTACTTGCATTGCACCGTTCGTGCCATATCCAAGTATGTGAAGAATCAAGGAAGTCAACGTGCATTGCATGTCCAACCAAATCTTCCCTTGTGACTCAATCTACAATCAAATCCACAAGTCTGGATTCCTTGGACGAATCCTCCTACATTCTCCATTTACATTATTGAACATGAAACATCCCAAGAACCGTACATCCAAACCACCATCGCACCATTACTTCACTCATTCATTCTACTCTTTCATCCTCCCCGTGCCTTGAGATGATCGAACCCTCTCAACCATGATGTCCAAGACAATAGGTACACATTCCTAAGTGCTCTTTTCATTATGCAATCTCGGCTATCTACATAATCCTCACATTTTCAAACTTCATTTGCTTTGCTGCAAAAATTGTTGTTACTTCCTTCCACCATCGCACCCAACTGATCCCACATCCAATATATGTGAAAATTCAAGGAAATCACTACACGTCTACCACTCGTATGACCAACCAAATCCACTATCTTCACTCAACCCAAAAATAGTAGGATCCCTAGACTGCCTCATCACTGCTACAACCGTGCCCTCCATGGCACCATGGTTCGATGAAAAACTTTTTCAAGTCAAGTGTGAGCATGGCTTCATCGATCAATCTCCCATCCTCTCTGTCACCTGTCTATGAAATTCTCCAAGTGTACAAGTCTCACACATCCAACATTCTTCACCACACTACTACTTCGTTCGTGTTGTGATCCAACCTATCTGTACAATCCTCTAATCTATGTAATTCAACAACTACTTCATCATAGGTGTCTCAACATAAAATCAAAAGTGCTTCAAGGAAAACAAGTCATTACAATTATTGTTCATCTCTCGAAACAAACCAACTTTCTTATTCGAACCAAGTTGTTTCATCCTCTAGATTTCTATTGTGACGATCAAGTAATCACATGAAAACTCAATAAAATTGGCTAAGGCACCCCTGCTCCAAGGCACCTCATCCATCCTCTCAAACAAGGCATAAGTCTCATTGTATTCTTCATTGCAATGATACCTCCAATGCACGTCATAAAAGATCTAGACAACAATCCAAGTCATCCCCATGTTTGCAACCAAATCTCCCTAAGTCCACCTCTGAACTCGCACAAGCAAGTTATCCCAAGTCCTCATTCGCATTTACCATACTAGGGAACACCAAACTGCTCCATGACTCCAATCAATATCACAACACTTGGAACTCCCCCAAGTCTGCGATGGAAATGGATCGCAGTTATCTTCCACCAAATCTCTCCATATCCCTCCAAACTACCCATCGCAACAACTTGAATCCTACGAAGAATTTGAAACAAACATACTCATTCATGACATCTTCGACTACTCCATGGCTCAAGTCATCATGTTGTCATGGGTTTGTGATTCGCCCCAAACCACCAAGTCTAATTGTGAATTGAATCACATTGTGATGGTTGAAGAGTAAGTCCATCCCCATCTAAGATATGACCAAGTCACAAATAATGGTGCATCCAATTCTGATATGAAAATGAAGAAGGCTTGTGTGTATAAATTTGCAACTGAAACAATTATGTGACTTAGGCAATAGGATAAAGTTGCATGCACATAAAATACTAAGTTTCAAACTAAAAATGAACAACATAAACAGTAATAAACAACCATCTCAATAAGAACATAACACTACAAAATGATAAAGGAGTTCACCCGTCTCTTGGGCTACATCTCCTGGTCAACTTCCAATCAATCATTTTCATTATATGCTCAAAGTGTTAAAAAAAATGCTTTACAATGCTCATAATTCCAAATAGATGGCTCTAATGGCTCCAGAACATTCAAAAACCCCTAGCTAGGCTCTTCCTACACCTGGTTTGCCCCAAAAATGAAGAAAATACTCTTCTTTCAAGTTTCCCCTTCAAGCTTGTTGTCTTTGGTTCTCCAAATCTCACTTGTGTGTGAATAATTTGGCTCCTGTGCGTTTTGCGTGCCAAAACCTAACACTATGCACCGTTCGAGAGGTCGGGAAAAATTGGCGCATCATTAGGGGGCATAATACCTAAACCGACAGAGGTTCCATTAGCATGGCCCATGTGGTCAGGCCCCGGGCTAACCATCTGCACTGATCGGACAATTTTTTGAATAACCCCGTGCTCCGGGTCATATGGAATGGTTATGTGGTAAGGTCTGTGGGCTGGGGCTAAGCCCCGACCCTTTCTCCACCCAACCAAATGTTACTTCAAACTTAAATGTAAGTTCAAAGTTATAGGGTTAAGAACTAATGTGTAGGAAGGTTGGTGGCCTAGCCTATGCAGAGACTATGCTAATGGTGTAGGTCTCAGATTTGACCCCTATAGACTCCATAAAATTTTAACCAACAAACCAATGACGAGGTGGCACATGGCACCTTCCCATTCACCAGAACACCAACATGTGTCAACACCGATTTGGTCCACCTCAACCACTACCACATAAGCTGCCAAATCACCACATGCCATGTGTCCCGTATGGTCTTCCTGCCACGTCAGCGGTACATTCTACACAGTCAGACTGTACAGACTATACAATCAACATTTTTTTTCCTATTTGGAAAAGTGGACAGAACGTGATATATCTCACATACTATGTCTGTTTGATCTTGTTTAAGTTGCGTTGGGATCGTGAGGATGAGATATACACCATGAATCCATTTTTGAGCAATTCCGAGCACTTTGATTTATGAGTGTATTTTGATCCCCTGGATCACTCCTCCTCATTGGGAAGATTTTGGACCTCCAAAAGACTACTTTCAGTCAATCTAAATATGAGGGTACAATTCCCTCACCTTTCCAACCTCAATCCATTTAACTGTTCTTGGATTTGTGCCTTTAAGACCAACACAGAGGTATTCCACATTCCCTTGTTTTGAAGTTCTCATCCTCCTATCAAGGATTGTATCCTCATGCAATTCTGAAAGATATTCTGGCAAGAAGTCATCTATGGAAGGAATCTGAACATGCTCTTCTTGATCATCAATCAAAGGAGGCTCATACAATCTTAAATTCTCAACATTAACATCTGCATACATTTGCATATAAGGAGGCAAATCCAAATGGAAGGCATTGTTACCAATCTTTTCAAGAATCTTGAAAGGTCCATATCTAATTGGTTTCATTTTTTTACCTTCTCCTTTAAGCCTCTCTTTGCTAATGTAAAGCCAAACTTCATCTCCAACTTGTAAATTGTGATCAACACGATGCTTTTCATGTCTTGTCTTGTACTTGGCTTGGCTCTTTTCCAACTGTTCTTGTACCATTTGATGCACCAATTGAATTTGTTCAATGAACTTATTTGCTCTATCAATATCATAATGACCATCAATAGAAATATCCTTCCCAAAGATAAAATCTAAAGGATATTTTTGCAAATAAACAAAACATGCCTCAAATGGAGATGATTGAGTCGAAGAGTGCTTAGCCCAGTTATAAGCATGATGAATGTAGTGTAGGTGCTCATCCCAAAGATTAGGATGTTTGCTGCAATAACCATGAAGAAGATGTACTCTTGTTTTATTCAACACTTATATTTGACCATCGGTTTGTGGATGAAATGATGTGCTATTTTTTAGCTTGGTGTCCATGAGTTCCCATAAGCTTGAACAAAAGTTCCCAATAAATCAAGAATCTCGATCAGAAATAATGGATTCAGGCAACCCAAAATGTACCCAAACATGCTGAAAGAACATTTGTGTCATTTCTTCTACTGTAACCTGCTTCTTACAAGGCATTGAAATACACATTTTGCTGAAACGATTAACCACAACATAAATATAATCATGATTCTTTTTTTACATAGGTAGACCTCCTACAATGTCCATGGAAATGCTTTCCCAAGGACGAGAATGAACTGGAAGTGGAGTATAGAAACCCAAATTTCTATTGCTAGGATTACTTGTAGCCCATAAAGAACATCCTCTTACATATCTTGAAACACTTTCATTCATTTTAGGCCAATAGCAATACCTTTTCAAATTAGCCATTGTCTTGCCTAAACCAAAGTGGCCAACAATAAGAGAAGAATGTGCTTCCCTTATGATGTTGACTCTTTCACCCTGTGGAATACATAACTTGCCAAGATGATACAAAATCTTATCACACACATGGTAATCCAATTCCTCAACTTGGTTAGAATGACACGAAGTTGCATAAACCTCTTTAAAATCAACATCTAAAGCATATTGTTTAACATAGCTCTCATGCATGGTAGAATTGTGCTTAAGAATAACTGAATCACTAGCAATAGGCCTAGAAATCATATCAACAAATTTGTTATAAATGCCTTTCTTATACCTTATAATCAAGTGGAATTGTGGTAGGAAACCAATCCATCTGAAGTGCCTTGCTTGGTGTAGCTTTGTTTGTGATTGTAAGTATTGCAATGGTTGATGATCTGTGTGAATGCTAGTTTATTTTCCCAACAAATAATGTTTCCATTTTCTCACACTTTTCACCAATGCATACAACTCCTTATCATAAGTAGGATAATTAATCACAACACCATTAAAAATTTCAGAATGAAAACAAATGCGCTTACCATTTTGCAACAAGACTGCTCCAATTGCATAATTACTTGCATCTGTTTGGGTCTCAAATGGTTGTCTCAAATTAGAAAGTGCAAGAACTGGAGCTGAACTAATCTTCTCCTTCAATGCATCAAAATCTTTTTGTTGCTTGCCTCCCCATTGGAAAACTTGCTTGATGCTTGTCACTGCATGTAATGGAGCTACAATTGAAGAGAAGCTAGCAATAAACTTTCTCCAATATTGGGTTGCTCCCAAAAAACTTCTTACCTCTGTCACATTGTTGGGATTGGGCCAATCCAAAATGAATTTGACCTTGGAAGGATCAATTTTCAGTTCTTCTCCTCCAACAATATGTCCCAAGTAAATAAGTGAGGTCTTTCCAAACTCACATTTAGACATCTTCAAAAACAAATTGTCTTTCTTCAAGACATCTAAAACTTGCTTTACATGCATAACATGTTCTTCCCGAGATTTGATAAATATCAAAATTTCATCCAAGTAGACAATCACACAATCATCAAGAAAATGCCTTAAAACATCATTCATGACTCTCATGAATGTAGCAAGAGCATTACAAATCCCAAATGGAATAACCATCCATTCAAACAAACCTTGCTTTGTTTTGAAAGTTGTCTTCCACGTGTCTCTTTCAGGAATCCTAATCTGATGATATCCACTTCTCAAATCCAAAACTTAGTAAAATACTTAGCATCTTTCAATTGATCGAGCAAATCATCAATTCTAGGAAGAGGATAATGATTCTTTACCGTAATCTTGTTCAAGGCTCTGAAATCTACACACATGTACCATGTACCATCCTTCTTTGGTACTAAAACAATTGGTGACCCATATGGCAATAAGCTTGGCATGATAACCCCTTTGTCAAACAACTCTTGGATTTGTTTTTTAATTTCAGCATTCTCCATGACTGACATCTTGTACATACCAATGTTTGGAAGAGGACAATCTTGTTGCAATTTTATCTCATGTTGGATACCCCTTTTAGGAGGCAATCCTTTTGGTTCCTGAAACATCTCATCATATTGTTTAACAACCTCATTGTTATCGGACTAATAGGTAGGTGCGGACACTAACAGATCTCCCTAGATCCACCTGGATCTAGAACAAAACAGGATAGGACATGACTCTTTCCCTAAGTTGTGATTATTGAATCTACTAATAGGAAGGAATAAGTGACATACCTTTATATCACTTCCTTAGGTCTTTGTTGTTCCCACTTTGCTCCGATGCTCTCGTGAATTCAAGTCCAAGACAACACAAACCAACCAAAGTGAAGATAGCAAAGTATATTCAACATCAACTTATGCATATGATCAAGGAATTACACAATAAAGTAAGAGTGACTTTATGGGAAAGGGACATATCGTTGTATCATATTAATTGAAAGTAGAAGATACAACCTGATTGCCTTGATGTTGCAAGCTTCCTTTCAGTGACCCTTGGTTCCAACACACACAATTTCTCTGTACTTGCATGGAGAAGATCCAATTCCTCTTGATAGACCAAATAGAGTCTTCAAGCTTCTGTCCAAGCAGGGTTCTTCACACAATTCTTTCACCAATTCTTCATTCAATCTTGCTTAACCTTTTCCATGAGAAACCTTTCAATATATAGGAGAAG
>ML790851.1:305882-327312 GCA_009831015.1 Picea engelmannii
AGCTTGATTATTCTTCTTGTATTATTCCACATTTGCAGATCTATTGTATCAAGATCACTCTACTATCCAAATAAAGGTCATATCTGAAGTTGTTGGCTCTATATTGGTCTTCATTGCTTGTATCTTGTCATTTTCTTGTGTTATATGCTCAGATATATATCTCCATGATATAATCCCTAAGGAATAAACCCTCAATGCATAACTCGATGAGACAAACCTGCATAACACATTGAAAACAATAACAAACAGTTAAACAATCCTTGGTTCCGGGAAAAAAATCAGCTTGGGAAATTTATAGTGGTATCAGAGCATTAAATCCTCCTAGCTTGTGGGGATTAGCGCATGTAGAAGTTCAGTGGTATCTATATGGGAAGGCGCATAAGACAGACAGGTGAACCAAAGGTAGAAATGGAAGGTTCAGGTGAGGACAGTGAGCCGCAGGTTTTAGCAGGTGTAGGAAGGGATCTAAAATTTTCCATAGACAATACACAGTGTACACTTGAGCACCATCTACAGGAGAACCAAGAAACAATGCGCAGGGGATAGGTTGAAATGCAGAAAACTTTGGAAAAAATAAATACTAACCAAGAAAAAATTGCGCAACTCCTGATGCAGATGACACATGGTGGGAATGGCCCCAGCATTTATGCAAACAAGGAAGCCAGTGGTTCCCATGGGGGAACTAGATATTATCATGAGCAAGACCTTCACTACCATACATAGGGACAAAGTTTTGGAGGGGGGAATTCTAGGGGGCCAACACATAGTAGAGTTACCCAGAGATATTATATTCCTACATTCTTGGATGGCCAGCCACAGGATAACCACTTCAATGAAATAGAAGACAACTTTGAAGAATATGCCAGGGAATATGAATCATTGAGTGCATGATTCAGGAGACAAGTTACATTGGACCAATACCATGGTATCAAATTCAGGGGTAAACCCAAAAACTATCACAGGAACAACAATGAGTTGGAGTGCAGGGGAGGTAAGATGGAGATTCCATACTTTGATGGGTCTTCCAAGGTGACTGTGCAAGCTTGGGTGCATAAGTTAGATACCCATTTACAACTTAACCCCATGATGGATATGGATGCCATCAAGTTTTCCACCATGTAATTGGAGGGAAAAGCTCATGACTGGTGGTATCATGGTTTGACTACATTGGGTCCTAACCAGATTACTGCTTACACAAATTTCACTCAGAGACTTATGGACATATTTGATCAAGGATATCCAGAGCTACATTTTAGGGAACTCACACAACTCAAGCAAATTGGGTCACCAAAGAGTTACATAGAGGAGTTTCATAGGGTAGTTTTGATGGTGTCAGATGTGTCTCAAGTGAGACTAATGATTCTATTTACTGAGGGGTTGTTGGAACCCCTAGGGGGTTGGGTCAAGGATTTTAAGCCTGCCAACTTACATGAGGCCATATGGAGGACTAGGGACTTGATGGGATCTGTAACAAAAACTAAGTTTCCCCCTAGACCACCCATAAACCAAGGGGGAAGAGATCAAAGAGGGGTTGACAAAGGGAAATACAGGATGGATGAGGCTACTAGGAGGGAGTTGAGGAGGAAGCAAATGTGCTTCACATGCAAAGAACCTTGGGAGCCAGGGCACAAATCCATGGATAAAGGTAAGGCTCACTATATTGAAGTGATTTCTGATGATGCAGAGGAAGAAGATTTCGACCACATCCAGAACATGGAAGAAAATCCACCTATATTGGACTCTGCAAAGAATGAAGAAGAGGAAGAAGCAGGTTTCATCCTTGCAGCAGATAAGAAGGTTACAATAGCATCCATCGGTGGGGTGCCTAAATTTAATACCTTCAGGATGAGAGGATTTCTTCAAGGACAAAAGGTTTTAGTACTCATTGATGGAGGATCTTCACACAACTTCATTGACTCAACCTTATTGAAAAGAAGACATATACCTACAGTTGATTTTGAAGGATTTCGTGTGGAGGTAGTAGGGGGCGTACCATGCCTTGTGACAGGTATATTCCAGGGATGAAACTTACTTTGTGCAGGCATGACTTGGCACAGGATTTTTATGTGATGGACCTATGTTGGCATAGGGGCAGAGCCAAAGTTCAACACTACAACAATGTACCAACAAAACCCTAACTACCGGCTCTTTCGGAAACACCTACGAAGCAGATGAAGTCTCACTCGAGGTAGAGGCGGGGTTGGTTGCAGGACTCCAGTGTTTGCAACCTTAGATGGGACAAAAATATGTGATTCTAATCACTTAATAGAGCACTCATCAATTATATTTATCAATATTCAGTTCTTAGTTACAGCACAGTTAAACCCTAATCACAGCACATCACAGTATTCAACCAGATCTAGCATCTAACAACACTTAGCATGACAATACAGATCAGATCTTAATAGATTCAACACTAATCACATGTATATCAGTCAGATCTAACATCCATCCATATTACTAAGCACTAAGCATCGACAGATCATTCATCTATATTAAAGCACTAAGCACATTCACATATAAGTACATCAACACATTGCACAAAGCAGAGCAAAACAACATCTACGTGGTTCACCCCCACCCTGGGGCTACATCCACCAACTCTTTGTCTTCTTTATTAGCTTCTTCAATAGGTTACGTGCACAGAGCCTCAAAAACCCTACATCACAGAGGACATGAGATTTGCGCAGCTCGCTAGATCCTCCTTCCTTGAGTAGATCTAAGCACACAACCTTCTACAGTCTCTTACAATGACTTGCACTTAGCCCTGCAAGTCTCACACAGTATGCACCAAGGCACTTACAACTCTTGATCACACAGATCTAACTCTAGCACTTAGCCAAATTGCAACAACTACTTCTTACATTGTCTAGCCTTCTATTTATACATACAAAATAGGCCTAAACATGGATAAACCCATGGGCCGACATCCCCATACCTGTTACATAATCCCAAATCCCAAAAAGGGCCCTAAAAGGGGCCAAGATCCCACGATCTCTGCTTTGTCTTGCGCTCCGCCTTTGACAGCATGTCAAAGTCCTGAAATCTGGTCAAACATGACCAAGAATCCTCAAAACTTGGTCAAGGGCCAACATGCCCCCAACACTCACCTGTGACTCATCCCAAGTCACTCTGATATGATTAGTTCTGCTTCAAAATCCTCAAGCTTGGATTAAGCTGATTCAACTTGTTGTTGTGCTATGGCCTCCTGTTCCGTGAACTCTTGTATGACTACTTCGTTGACAGGTCCTTCGAGGCGCTATTCATTTGCAGTGACAACTTGCTCCAGTTCCGCTCCTCAAACTTCGATTTATGTGAATAGTTGGTAATCCTCATCCTATATAGGTTGGAGCCTATAAGTTACTTCCATAACTCTTCTCTAAATAGTATGGACCTGATGTTGGGCAGTGCGCTGCTCTTGGGATCACTTCATTATTTCCACAGCTGACAGGGGCTTCAACTGTGCCTGTATTGTCTCTGCTTGATACTTCTCTTTCTGGAGCTATGACTCCAATGCCTTTAGTTCTGGATTCTCAGTTAGTTTCTCGTAGGTATGGGCACTGTAATCACACAGTTTCTTGCATTCCAGGGCAAGGACTTTTATTCTTTCAACTGCGCTTCGAGCAGTTGCTTCCCTTTGGTCCATTACATCCTGCGGGGTGTCAGGTACAGTGCAGAGCTCTAAATCTATTATTCATTGTTGTAGCTGCTAGACAGCTTCTGCAAGCTGCTCTACTTGATGTCTTACTTGATCTTTAGCCTGTAGCTCTAAGCCTGTCACAGAGCGGAGGGATCTGTTTACTACTTCTTTTACTTTGATCTACTCTGTGAGCAATTGTTCTTTCTCTTGCTACATCTTTGCTTTCTCTGCTTCAAACTTGGCCTGGAGAGCAACCTTCTCCTATTTTGTAATTCTGCATTGTTCTACAATGTCACCTTGTACTTACTTCAAGGTCTGGGTAGCTTGTTATGCTTCTTCTTGTGCGCGACGAAGACGAGCTTCGACCACATCATCTAGTCAGTGGAGTTGGGCTAGCTCATCCCCCAACTCTGGTTCTCCTAATGACAGGGGCGCAGTGGACACTGCGCGACTGGACTGAAGGGCCTGTTGTACCCCTAGGAACTCGACCTTAAGTCTATCATACATTTCCTCCTACTTATCTTCTTGTTTCTCCATGATTTCCAGCCAAGTGTCGTTGAGGGCAGTTATGATGAAGTCGAAGTCATCAGTAGTAAGTACGGTCTTCATCTTGGTCACGGTGGCTCTTGATTTATTCCGGGAAGAAGGTTTCGGGGAAACAACCTTTCTCTTCTTTAGGGGATCAGTTTCATCTCTCGGCGGTGTTACTTTGCCTTGCTTCTGTTCAGCTCCTGTGCCATTTATGTCTTATACTTCATCATCACCCCCTCGGTCAGGTGATACTGAAGCAATCTTTCCTGAGGCACCTCTTGATTATTGTACTTCTTCGATCTTCTTCGTTTTACTGGGTCCGGGTGTATCATGTGCGGTTTCTGGACTGTCAGGGTCAGACATATCTGCAAGGTCTGCTGGAATAAGGAGGTCTGCCGACCAGTCCTTAGTGATCTCCTCAAGATCCTCTTCTGTGAGCTTGTAGTACGACTGCAACTGCTCCTTATGTTTGTCGGCTCACGCTGTGAGGTAGATGAAGTGTTGATCTGTGCAAAACTTCATCAGAGGTCAGAATATCTGTAAGGTGTTCAGAGTCATGCGAGGTTTTGCTTCTAAGGCTCTCTTCAACTAAAGGTAGTATGTATGAAAAATAACATTCGACTGCCAATGTTTGTTAATATCACTCGAGTACCAAAGGGTAGCGAAATTCACAGCAAGCGGCTCGAATGGTTCAATATCCGGGAAGGTCACACCTTCCGGCATCTCCCAGGCAATAAAGGCGATAAGGATCAAGAGCTAGTTGAAATGGAACTCGTAGCCCTGATCCTGGGCTTCACGAAAGTCTAGCTCTAGTTGATTCACCAGGTACTTCACCTAGTTCATCTGTAAAACTTCTACGCAATTTCCTGCGAGGTCAACAACAAATACTGTGACCTGCATAGGTTTGTTCTTCCTTACTAACTTTCCTACAATTAAGTGACAGGTGAGGCGCACTGCGCCATTCTAGATGGAGGCTACCTTGTAGCCTCGCGTTCCCTTTTCGACATCGCCATATGTATCCTTGGTTTTCTGTGCTAGTGCGCGATCTGTGGATTTTCTTGGATAGAACTCCTGTGGATCATATCTTTGCATACTCAAGCCTGTGATCCTATGGATCAACGTCGGGTCAACTGTAATCCGACGGTCTAGCCATAGGTAATCGCCATGGTAACATGAAAGCAATAACTTGACACAGGCATTCACTTCCTGGTGCCTTTCGAAGTGTGGGATATTCATGACATTTAACAGAGTGGATCGTGTGAGGTTCATCATCCATGGCTGAGGGATTATCTTTGAGTTCTTCCCCTTCGTCTTGGTCAGGTACTTATAGGGGGCAAGCATACTGTAGTTTTTTCGATCTCCGAGGTTGAAGTCACTAAAATTCAACACTGTGATCTTATCTTGATGTGCACGAACTGCGCGTATCCCCTTCAGGAGGTACGCAGTGATCATGGTGTACTCGAATTCTCTTGGTACACTATCTCAACTCACTGTCCTAGCTAGAGGTGGGATGTAATTTGGCAATATGAATGGGATCATCTTCACATTGTCTAGGTCGTCTCTGTGTTTGGTTCACTTTTCTGTTGATGGTTGGGATGACCCGGATCCGCGAGCAATCGACGGAGAGGCTTGCAGTCCTCTCGTCGATGATGCTTGAACACTTGCAGACATCGCTCTTTCATACATTACCCTTTCAGTCATTAGGTCAATAAGAACTTCTTCGACAATTTTCTCTGCAGTGCTAAGCTTGTCTGACATGCACACTTGTTGTTGAATGTCTCGGGTTCGAAGAGTAATTGTTCGATGCAACGAGATAGATGGCACTAACGCGGTGGTCACTGTGCGAAATTAACTATGTTGTGAGCTCTGATAGTCACGATTGGAAAAAGTGTTCTCGTTGTGTGGCACGGCGGGATAAATAGATAACTTGGAAACATATCTCTTGCAACGGGCGAGAATCCTTCATTAACTCAGTTCTGTCCATTGTGGCGCGGTCCCAACGATCTGGTGGCAAACTTTCTGACCATAAATGCCTTTCTACTCGTTTGGGTCGTCGATTGAATGGTTATACTGTCTCTAATGGCTATATTGCTTCACCATGGCGAAGTTCCATGTGACGTTGTTCTGATATTCCGACGAAGCTCCAATTTTGCAAATTTTCCTTCCACGAAGTTCCCTTGGGAACCTTCTATAACTTTTCAATCTTAGCTCTCTTCTTACTTAGTTTTCTAGCCTTCTTTCCAGTGAGCTTCGTCTCATAATTCATTTTTCCATTCTGGTTCTTATATTCTTTTGGAAGAGTAACTTCACATTGTTGAGGTTCCTTCCTAGAAATCAAGGGTAATAATTCATCTGTATCTGGAATAGGTACTTCAATATTATGTAGGTCTTCTAATGTTTTTCCAACTTCGACATCCAAATCTCTGGTTTGAAATAGCTTTGTCTAGTTCTCTTGTTCTCCAATCAAGTGTGCAATCCTCCTAGTCATGAAGTCTTTTAACTCTTTCTTCTTTTGTTCTAAGACTTCTTCTTCTTTCCTTCTAGCCTGATCTTTTTCAATCCATAGTTTTCCTAATAACATAGCACATGGAGAATTGTTCTCAATAAACTTAACAACTTCAAATTCTTCTTCTATCGAAGTTCCATGAGCACTCATAGATATCCTGGTAAGTATTCCACATAGGGTTATCAGCTTTCCTCTGAATAATCCTATTCTTCCCAATGAAGGAATCATAGCAAGCTTTCCTAGAATTTCCCAAGTTCTTTCGGTCATGATATTCACCTGTGTTTCCTCATCTAGAACACAGTCAATGTTGTAGTCTGTTATTTTTGCTTCAATGCATTCTTTTTCTTTGAAGATCTCTGATAAGCTGATATGTCGGTGGTCATTCAGGGTTTCTTGCATCTGTAGTAATACTTTCTCTGATTCTTTCTGGGGTTCTATCATAATATCAGTTTCTGGATCTGCCTTAGGGTTTTCTTCGTTCATATTCATTCTTTTGACCTTAGCAATTATTCTAGGGAAATCCAATACTTCATGGTCCGGATCTTTGCAACAAAGGAAACTAGGTTTCTTTCTAGGGCATTCCTTAGCCAGATGTCCCAGTCTTCTGCAACTATAACAAAGGATTAATCCTCTCTTCCTCTTAAATGATTCCCAGTCTTTCCTGTACTGCGCACTAGGATCATGGTAGCTAACCTACAAAAACTTCTTTCTAGGATCTCGCATCCATTTGTTAGTCCAAACATTCTTTCTATGCATAGGTATAACATATATTTCACTATTCTTATAAGATCTACTCATATCAAATCTTATTTCTTCTATCAGTGCCCCAGTTTTCAAGCTAGGATAAATCTTATCAAACATACCTAGATCCATACTTTAGAAACAAAAATTTCCACTAATCTTATCTTCAGCAGAGCACAAAGCTTCCAGATCTTAAATCTTTTCACTATTCTTACCTTTATCAGAGCACAAAGCATTCAGATCTTACCTCTTTTCTTCAGATCAAACTTCTTTCTTTAACACAGAGCTTCACAAATCAAGTAGAATACTGCACATTAGAGCAAAAGATCTATGCACAGAGCTTTCACAATTTCAGGTCAGGTCTTTGCACAAAGCTTCTTTTTCCTCAGTTCCTAGCAATCACATTTTCAGTTCAGATCTTCGCACAGAGCTTCTTCTTCCTCAGTTCCCAACAATCACAGTTTCAGGTCAGATGGTCCCAGCAACAGAACCATTTGTTGGCACAGGGGCAGACCCAGGGATCAACGCTACAATAGTGTACCAACAAAACCCTAACTACCGGCCCTTTCGGCAACACCTGCGAAGAAGATGAAGTCTCACCGGAGGTAGAGGCAGGGGTGGTTGTAGGACTCCAGTGTCTGAAACCTTAGCTGGGACACATATATGTGATTCTAATCACTTAACAGAGCACTCAACAATTATATTTGTCAATATTCAGTTCTCAGTTACAGCGTAGTTAAACCCTATTCACAGTACAACGCAGTATTCAACCAGATCTAGCATCTAACAACACTTAGCATGACGATACAGATCAGATCTTAACAGATTCAACACTAAGCACATGTATATCAGTCATATCTAACATCCATCCATATTATTAAGCACTAAGCATCGACAAATCATTCGTCTATATTAAAGCACTAAGCAAATTCACATATTAGCACATCAACACATTGCACAAAGCAGAGCAACATAGCATGTACGTGGTTCACCCCCACCCTAGGGCTACGCCCACCAACTCTTTGTCTTCTTTATTAGCTTCTTCAATAGGTTACGTGCATAGAGCCTCAAAAAACCTACTTCGCAGAGGACAGGAGATCTATGCAGCTCGCTAGATCCTCCTTCCCTAAGTTGATCTAAGCACACAGCCTTCTATGGTCTCTTACAATGACTTGCACTTAGCCCTGCAAGTCTCACACAATATGAACCAAATCACTTACAACTCTTGATCACATAGATCCAACTCTAGCACTTAGCCAACTTGCAACAACTACTTCTTACATTGCCTAGCCTTCTATTTATACATACAAAATAGGCCTAAACGCGGGTAAACCCATGGGCTGACATCCCCATACCCGTTACATAATCCCAAATCCCAAAAAGGGCCCTAAAAGGGGCCGAGATCCCGTGATCTCTGCTTCGTCTTGCGCTCTGCCTTTGACAGCCTATCGAAGTCCCGAAATCTAGTCAAACATGACCAAGAATCCTCAAAACTTGGTCAAGGGCCAACAACCTACCAGATACTAACATCATCTTGGGAGTTCAGTGGCTTAGTACATTGGGGCCTATCACTACCAACTACAAAACCATGGAGATGTCCTTCAATGAAGAGAGTGGAAAAAAGGTGATACTCAGAGGGATGACATGTAATACCCCTAGAGTGGTGACAACAAAGTGCATGGAGGCAATTTTTAGGAGGGAAGACATTGTATATGCAGCAAAATGTAGAATATTAGTTCAAGTGGATAAGAAGGGGCATCCTCATTACTCTCAAGACATTCAAAAAATCATTGACATACATATTAAGGTTTTTGAACCTATTCCTCCAAGAGCACCACCAGATAGGAGGTTTGAGCATATTATAGAATTGGAATAAGGAGAAAAACCTATCATTATTGCTCCTTATAGACACCCAAAAAAATATAAGGACGAAATTGAAAAGGCTATCAAATAACTTTTAGACATGGGCCACATTAGACATAGTTCTAGTCCTTTTGCATCTTTAGTGGTGTTGGTAAAGAAGAAAGATGGGACAATGCGCATGTGCATTGATTAGAGGGAATTGAACAAAAAGACTATAAAAAACAAATACCCCATCCCTAGGATTGATGACCTATTGGATGAGCTTCATGGGGCTGTCTACTTCACCAAAATAGACTTGCACTCTCACTATCATGGGATCAAAAGGAGGGAGCAAGATGTGCCCAAAACAACTTTCAGATGTCATTATGGTCACTATGAATTTCTGGTTATGCCCTTTGGGATAACTAATGCGCCAACCACCTTTCAATCTTGTATGAATCATGTCTTCAACAAGCAATTGAGAAAATTCCTCTTAGTCTTCTTTGATGATTTACTGATTTATAGCAAAACATGGGAGGATCATCTTGAACATGTAGATCAAATCTTCGCCATCATGGAGGGGCAATCTTTATATGAAAAGAGCCCAAATGTGAATTTGGGATGACAAAAGTTCTTTATTTGGGACACATCATTGGAGTGAAAGGAGTACAAGTACACCGAGAAAAGATACAAGCCATACTTCATTGGCCAACACCCAAGACTCTTACTGAGTTGACATGATTCCTTGGCATCTGTTGTTACTACAAGAGGTTTGTCAAAAGCTTCTCCCAGTTTTGCGCGCCCTTGACAGATTTAACCAGAAAAGGTGCTTTTAAATGGAGTCAAGAGGCACAGATGAATTTTGACAAAATGAATAAAGTAATGAGCACTTGCCTGGTACTTTCTTTACCAGATTTCTCACAACCTTTCATATTGGAGTGTGATGCCTTAGGTGAGGGCATTTGAGCAGTACTTATGTAAAATAGGCACCCCATTGCTTATGAGAGTCGAAAACTGAGGGGCCCTAAACTTCTATACACCATTTATGACAAAGAAATGTTATCCATCATACATGCATTGGATAAATTCAGGCAATACTTAGTTGGATCCAAAAATTTTGTGAGGACAGATCACAATAGCCTCAAGTACTTTTTGGACCAAAAGGACCTAAATGAAAGACAACATAAATGGGTTAGCAAGATCTAGGCCTATGACTTTGACATTGAATTTGTCAAAGGGAAAAATAAATGTGGTGGTTGATGCTTTATCCAGGAGACCTTTAGTTTATGTTATGACAAATATTTTAGTTGACTGGAAGGCACACCTTTTAGTGGAATATTCTAAAAACAAGTTTTCTTGTGAATTGATGGAGGGGCAAGTACATGATGATAACTTCTGGATTATGGATGACATCATAAACAACAAGGGCCAAATCTTCTTGGTTCCTGAGTCAACCTTCAAAACACGAGTATTACAGGGATGTCATGACTCACCATTAGCAGGGCATCAAGGGTTTGTCAAAACACACAAACAGATAAGGGAAAGGTTCGCATGGAAGGGCATGACAGAGGGTGTAATGTGTCATATCAAGGAATGCTCCACTTTTCAGGAGAACAAGGATGAACACACTCATCCAACATGTTTATTGCAACCACTCCCCATTCCATAGCACAAATAGGAAAGTATATCAATGGATTTCATCACAGGATTGCCCAAGGTCCAGGGCAAAGATTGCATTTTGTGGTTGTGGATAGATTAACCAAATTTACTCATTTTTTCACCATTTCCACAGATTACAATGTTTCACAGGTTGCAAATTTGTTCTTTAGAGAGATCTTCAGGTTGCATGGTTTACCCAAAACCATAGTGAGTGACAGGGACAACAAATTCATGAACACCTTTTGGCAGGAGTTACTCAGGTTGGTAGGTACGACCTTGACCCCTAGTATTAGCTATCACCCTCAAACAAATGGCCAAATCGAGATAGTCAACAAGTGGGTTGAAGGATACCTTCAGAATTATGTTCCAGGACAACATAAGGCATGGGTTAAGTGGCTTCATTTGGGAAAGTATTGCTATAACACCACCTATCACATGTCTATTGGTATGATGATATTTATTAATTACTTATCTCCACCTCTACCTCTGACACCTTGGCTCGCTTTTCAACAAAACCAACGCCAGGGGTTGGTTCCTTAGGTACGTTGTCGATGACCCTCACCCCTTGGCTTAAAAAAGGGTTTCATTTAAAAAAAAAAGGGTTTTTATGCATACTTTTGCCGGATTTTAATTTTAAAGCTTAATTGAATATTTTTGGGATGAATTAACAATTGCTAGATATCACCAATTTCATTTAGAGTATTGGGAATAAATATTTACTTTTAGACTTTTCCATTAATACTCGAATTTCAATATGTATATGACAGGCGTGAAATGAAGGTGATTGATCGTTAGATTGCAAGCACGCCCGTTAATTGAGGTGCAAACAATATGTCGTATGAGGCGGTAATTGACGGCAATATGTCGTATGAGGCGGTAATTGACGGCGGGGCCAAGCAGACTATAAATGGTGGTTGTAGCGTGTCCACAGACAATTTTTCTTCCTTTATACATTCCGTCTTTTCCTTCCTCCTCCTCGTTCCCACTGATTCCTTTCCTATTTTTTTTTAAACAATTTTTTTAAATGAATTAATCACTGTCATTTCTTGATTACTTTTGGGGAGTTCTAAAACTTCATGGAATCTTTAACCTTAGTATCCTTTAGGATTTTATTGGAAGATTATTTAGATTTATTATGATTTAAATAAGATTTAATTTGAACGGTTGTACTTAAAGTGCCATCTCAATTTTCCAAGGATATTTTTGAATATGTGCTTACCAATTTTTAGTTGTATTTTTAAATAGGATTACATTTGAATAGTTGTTTTTTAAGTTTTTTTTAGGTAATCTTACTTACCAATTGTGAGAATAAGGATATTGAACTTTATTTTTTAATTAAAGTTTTAATGTATTCTTACCAATTGAAAGAACAAAAACACTAAACTATGTTTATTGTATTTATTTTCTTAATATTTAAGAATATATATATAAATATTTTATGATTTAATTGAATCTTGATCGGACATTATCCTTCACTATTTCAAAGTTATAATTAAGCTATAAGAAAATTTATCAAAATTATAAATTTTATAAAAAATGGTTTTAAATACATTGCAGGACTTAATACATAATCACATTAAATACATTGCATGATTTATGCAGGATTTAATGCATAATCACTTGCACACAACGAAAAAGACTTTAGTGATTGAAATTGGGTGACGACGTCACCCTCTAGAAGATTCGAGTTCAAATTGGATGAGAGTCACATTGCACAAGATTAAAGATTCGGTGGATTCACTACAAAAGTGTTGTGTGTTTTTACATCAAAAAAGAATTAAGTTTTTTTCAGAAAAATTTCTCGATTATATTTATGAAATATAATTTGTTTACAAATGTCAGGGAGTAGCGAGAGGTCTTACAACATTAAAATATCTTTATGAGTGGCTATGTTCCGGGTCTTGAAAATAGAGCCAGTAACCATGATTCAAGATTGAAAGAGCTGATAGTTCTTGCTCATAGTGAGGACAAAAAAAAACAAAGATTTCAGATACAAATAAAAATAAACTGGATGTGATTGAGAGAGACCCAAGAAACTAGATATGACTAAAAGATGTTTATGAAGAAAGAAGGTCCCTTGTGATTATCAAGCCAGTGATTGTAGGAGAGTAAATTGGCTTGTTTTTGAAGGGCGATCTTGGAGAGGGCATCAACTTTTTTGTTGTTTTCTCTCGAGGTATGAAGATAAGTGACGTGTCTGAACTTTTGATGTAACTCCTGAGTTTTGTCCATCGAGCCAAGGAGAGCGGATACCTGAAGCTTACCTCTGGAGTTTAACCAATCTATAATAATTTTTTAATCCCCAAGAAGTTGTAGGTCCAAAAAGTTCAGCCTGGATGCCAGAAGTGATGCCCAGGCCCCCATCAATTCTACCTTTGTGTTGGAACTGGGCCCATAGTTTAGAGTCCAACAATAGTAGGAGCTATTTGATAATTGAAAGTGTCCACCGGCCCCATAGTTGAGCCCATCGGATTAAGCGGCTCTGTCAAACCACGCAGTAGGCAGTCTCTCAGAGAGGGTAATCTTTTGAGGGAGCTTAGGACGATGTAATCTCCGGTGAAAGGTAGACCAACAAGCAAAAGATCCAAGGGATCTGTAGACCACCGTCGAGATGGAGGGAATCTTGTTTTCAAAAATTGTGTTGTTCCTTTCCAGCCATACAGACCAACAAATGAATGGAGGCAACATGAGATGTGATCACTGGTGGATGTTCCAAGATTTGAGGCAGTCCAGGAGCGATGGCCCAAACCAGGTCGATGATAAATGAAGCGTTTCAGAAATACGGGCCCAGACACATCTAGTAAAGGAGAAATCAATGAAAATGTGAAATGCAATTTCCTCATCCCTATGACAAAGATGGCAGAAGTTGGGGCCAATCCTCCCTTTCTTTCGAAGGATATCCCAGGTGTTTATTTTGCAATCTATGGAGAGCCAGATGAAGAGTTTTATCTTCATCGGAATATGCCATTTCCAGAAATCTTTTCTCCAGCGATCGAAAGGGAGCGACCAAATTAAGTTTGTGATGGCTGTGTAGAGGTTTGTGACCAATGGTCACCCAGAGGAATCTCCTTCGATCCAAAGGAAAGAGTCCTCCCTATCCATGAGCTTTATACTCGTAGTTGTAAGATAAATTGTGTAATTATCCCATTCAATAGCAAGAGCAGCTTGCACTCTGAGGTCCTCACTGGAGTGCCAATAGTGGGAGAATGAAACAGAGTTGGTCGAGACTTTTTCTTGGAAGAGGAAGTAAATATGTGAGGAGTGTAGGTGATCTAGAAGCTGAGCCTAAAGTGTTGAGGAGGCTCCCATGCCCAGAATACGATCCTGACCAATGTAGATGGAATGACCAGACCCCAGATTCCAAGAGAGCGAGTGGGAAATGAGAGGGGTCGTCCTGACCAAATTTCTCCAGGTGTAGGAGGCAGAGTTGGGGATTTGAGGAGGCATTCTTAGCCAAGAAGCAGCTGAAATGTGTGGAAGATACTTGTCCAAGATGATTGAGTGCCAAATCCCTGAAGAAATTAAAACCTGCCAAAGAGTGTTTGCAGCAAGTGCAAGATTGAAGAAGAGAATGTTTCGAAGGCCCGATCCAACTTTCTGTTTTGGTTTTGCAAGTGCATCCCAGCTATAGAGATGGAGGCGGGAGGTGGATGTACAACCCGACCAGAGAAAAATGAAAGAGAGCTTGTGAAGTTTATGGAGCACGGTTACTGGGAGAGAAACTGATGGCATCCAATAAACAGGTTGACCTTCCAGAATGGCTTTTAAGAGAGTAAAATTCCCACCGAGGGAGAGCCAACGATTGCACAAATTCCCATTTTTTTTTTCCATAGGAGCCAGTGCCAGTCAACAATCCTGTAGGAGTCTACCTTAATAAAATATCCAAGATAATTAAAGCCTTCGGACAAATTTGTAAAGGTATGTGGGAAGAGTGATTGAAGAAGGATAAGGGACTGATCTGTGAGGTTTGAAAAATGAAAGATAGACTTGGACCAGTTTTTTGGAGGCCAATGTTTTGATACAAACATTTTTAGACTTTACACAATGATATATACTATATCATTTCAGATATATATATTTAGAATTATTAAATATATGATATGTTTTATATTAATTTTAAATTTTCCTATAAAATTTATATTTTCATATTCAATAATTTATTATATATTTATATTAAATTTTATATTTTTATAATGTAATATTACCATTTCAATAATTTATTATATATTTATATTTATAAATTTTTAAATAAAATAATTTTATTTACATATTTTCAAGATACTATTAATTTGTCAAAATTAATTCAATTAGGATTTGAATAATTTCTTTTTAATGATACAATCTTATTAAATAATAACAAAACCTACACTTTTTTAATAATTTTACTTTTTCCCATAAATAACATATTAATAAAAAAATCTCACCACCATAAAAAGATTCATTAAATATAATTTTTAATTAAACTTAATAAAAACAATTTTAACTCAAACTCAAATACCATATCTATCACTCATTATTTACATAAAACATTATAATTTGAATACTATATTATGAATTTGGAACTTAGGTTATTAAAGAATTTGAACTTTGCATACTTTCTATAATAAGATAAACTACTTACCACTTATAAGAAAAGGAATTTTTAAATTTCCACTTATACATTAATAAAATGTATCATACAAAACAAATTGAACTTTGCACTATATTCAATTTTGAAATTTTTTAGTAAATTATAATTTCATTATTAACATTTTATAAAAGATAAGATAGGAAGCTTTGAATAGCTTAAATTTGTTGAAAGTAGCTTGCTAGAGTCTGGATGTTATTCTTGGTTGGAATGGTTCTCGATGTTTGTTCCATTAAAACAAATAGACACTAGAATGAGAATGACAATATGATCTACTAGTAAAGATATACAAGACATATAATTAAAAAAATATAATGACACATCTATGGGTATATATTTGTATATTTTTGATTTGAATTTTTTTTGGTCATTTTTGACAAAGAAGTAGTCTTCTCTACTCATGCTATTTTTTAGTAGATTTTCCTTTGCATATAGAGTTGCCACTGTTTCATTATGTCTATCAAATATCTAAAATGACATACCAACTGTTATCTCCACATGTACATTTTTCATTTTTGACACCATTTAAAATGTAGAAAAGTGATAACACGACTTCTTACATGACATCCTCCCACCATACATCTATTCATATTTACCTTTGCTAAAAAACCTTTTAAAATATTCATTTTTCATTAAAAAACAAAATCTTCATATCTTTGAACAACATCACCACCCTAATTCACTTCGACGTTCTCTTTCCCCTGATTGAGGGTATGCTAGTTTATAATATCCACCCCTAGCTCGACTCATCAATTTGTTGATAGCTTCATTCATTGGTTAGTAGTGATTTTCAATGAAAAGAGGAATGGTGATTTTGATAATGTTGAGGCCTGCATCCCCCCTGCGGCCCGCTCCTGCGGTCATATGGGCCTCCATATATGACCAAAGTCAGTGGGCCTCAGCCCTATGTTTTTGTTTTGGAATGCCCACATATTGTTGACTGAAGGTTTCTCGGTAGACGGTTTTACAAGCGGTCAGGTGGTTAGGAGCTTTCCGGGTAATTCTGCAGAGGTGTGGATTCTCCCATATGGAAAACTATGATTATGTGGTGGATTACTCGCCCGATCCAGGTGAACTATTACCCTATATGGGGACAATTGGCAACCCCACTCACCCCCTCATGGTCCAGCCGGTGGAGGATATTTCGTCGGAAGCACGAGGCGATTTCTTTTCTCAGTTTTCTGGGGTTTCCGGTCTTTACTCTGGGAAAGATCTGGAAGCTCTTTCTTGGCTCGGTGGAGTTGCTGGATCAGGAGTGGTGTCGTCTCTGGGTAGTTGCGCAATCAATAGTCCTCTTCCTTGCTCGGTTTCTTGGTGCGGTTCGACTACCCTACTTTCCGAAGGCTCCGATTCCCCCATTCAGTGTGGTTTCTCCCCTTCTTCGACCACAACTAACCTCTCTTGGTCATTCCCATATCCAACTTTGATTGTGTTCCCTTCAACAAATCCGAGGGAGCAAGGGGTTTTTCTTGAGGTATTTCCAGGAGAAGGTCTAGAGGACTCGACTATAGGGCTTGGAAACTAGGCTTCGTTGGAACAAGGTCCAGTCCCAGACTTATTCTACCCTTATGCGGATCAAGCTTACTTCTCAGATCAGTCGGAGGAGTTAGTGGAAGGGTTTATTGACGCAAACTTACGACCCTCAAATTCTAGCGAGTGGGTCTCAGTTTTTGGTGGGGAGCCTAGAACCAACACATGTTTGAATCAGGACCAAGTTTTTACGAGAGTTCCAGATTCAAGGCAAAGGAAACAGAATAAGTGCATTGGATCTTCCAAGGAAAACCCTAATTTCATCCTTGGTGATGATCTAACTCTCTCCGCGGTGGTCAAGATGGAAGATAAAACTATAGTAGGGAAAGCATATGGCTACCAATTCAGTGAGAAAACTCTTAAGGCCTGGGTCGTGAGAAATTTGGGTGCATCAAAAGACCCTCCTCCCATAATCAGTCGCATGTCCAGAGGTTGGTTCATGCTTATTTTTTCGAAACAATCATAGGCTACAAACGTTCTCCAAAAATGTTGGTCCATAAACTCTTTGTTGATCCTAATGAAGCTTTAGAACCCTACCTTCGATGTTGCAAGTGAAAGGCTAGACTCCATCCCAATATGGGTTCGACTGTCGGGCCTTCCCCCACACCTTTGGAATAAAAAATGCTTCCAAGCAATTGGGAATTTCATGGGAGAGTCTCTAGTTGTCAATATGGGATTCTTAGAATCTGGGGAGATGTCAGTGGCAAGGATTTTGGTTCTACTAAACATTAGATAAGGGATTAGGGAATTCCTTAACTTGACCGATTTGGGAAGGACTAGGTTACAAATCCTAGATTATTAAGGGGTGCCCTTTCGTTGTAGGAGGTGCCATGAGTATGGGCATATTGTTAAGGATTGCAAGTCCTCCATGAGGGGGCACATGAACAATCAGTCTACTTCGTAGATCAGATCTGATCCGGGGCTCCTGGAGAATTTGGGTGCCAGCTCTCCCTCTTCGGGGTCGACTTCGGTGGATACTACGCCTTGTGCCCCAGTTGTGTCTCAGATCTTGGAGGCCGATGAGTCGAAAATACAAGAGGGCGATGCAATAGATTTAGTCCCAGTCATGAGAGATGCAGGGAGTTCAGAAGTATGCCCGGAGGTAGTTCCACAGTTTTTGATCGACAACCTATTGGGTATGCACCTTACTATCGCCCAACCAGTAAATGGTTTTTTTAAAGAATTTAATTTATCTTTGGTGGATTGTTGTTACTCCCTTCATAATCTACCCTTCCCAAACACTTCGGCTCTAATTCCTCTTCCCAAGCTCCCGCAATCATCCTTTCCATCCTTGGCCAACTCTTCTCTCTCTCTGGACTCTCCACCTGGATCCCCAATTTCCCAGTCATCCGTGGATTCTTATTCTAAGGGGTCTGAGGACTCAAACATTCATTTCCAACTCTGTAACATAACAGTCTCCATTACCACTACAGACTACAGAGGCTTGGGCCCAAATCCGGAGATTCTGAAAACAAAAAAGGGACGAGGTAGAAACTCACACCTCTCCAAGGCACAATCCTCAGTATTACAGGCATGTCATGACTCACCATTAGCAAGGCATAAAGGGTTTTTCAAAACATACAAATAGATAAGGGAAAGGTTCGCATGGAAGGGCATGAAGGAGGATGTAATGTGTCATATCAAGGAATGCTCCACTTTTCAGGATAACAAGGATGAACACACTCATCCAATAGGTTTATTGCAACCACTCCCCATTCCATAGCACAAATAGGAAAGTATATCAATGGATTTCATCACAGGATTGCCCAAGGTCCAGGGCAAAGATTGCATTTTTTGTTGTTGTGGATATATTAACCAAATTTACTCATTTTTCCGCCATTGCCACAGATTACAATGCTTCACAGGTTGCAGATTTGTTCTTTAGAGAGATCTTCAGGTTGCATGGTTTACCCAAAACCATAGTGAGTGAAAGGGACAACAAGTTCATGAGCACCTTTTGGCAGGAGTTATCCAGGTTGGTAGGTATGACCTTGACCCCTAGTACTAGCTATCACCCTCAAACAAATGGCCAAACCAAGATAGTCAACAAGTGGGTTGAAGGATACCTTCATAATTATGTTTTAGGGCAACATAAGGCATGGGTTAAGTGGCTTCATTTGGGAGAGTATTGCTATAACACCGCCTATCACATGTTTATTGGTATGTTACCTTTCAGGGCCTTATACAACTATGATCCACTCACCTTTGTGGATATTGTCTTCGTGGACAGTAGAGCTCCTATGGTACATGATTGGATTCAACAGAGTCAAGATATACTCAGAGAGCTTAAAGACCACTTGCAAAGGGAACAAAATCAACAAAAGGTACAAGCAGATAAGCACAGAGTGGAGTGCACATTTGAGGTTGGTGACTTGGTATACTTAAGGCTACATCCCTACAAACAAGCCTCTATTAAGAGGAGTGGCGCAGAAAATCTCAAACCTCGCTTCTTTGGACCATACAAGGTAAAAACAAAGGTTGGGGTTGTGGCATATAATCTTGATCTACCCCCAGGAAGCAAGATACATAATTTCTTTCATGTATCCTGCTTAAAAAGAGCCATAGGGAAACACATCATTCCTATTGAGGAACTACCTCCCTTGGATGAGGAGGGGAAGTTGATACTGATACCGGAGGAAGTGATAGAAGTAAGGGAGAAGAGGCTAAGGAAGAGGAGCATTAGGTAATACTTGATCAAATGGAAGAACTTACCTATAGAAGATGATACTTGGGAAAGTGAATAGGTTCTTCGGGACGCAAGGTCAAAATTGTTTGTGGGCAAGCAATTTCCAGTAGGGGAGACTGTAATGTCCCCCACCTCTTGATAAAGAGGTTGTGAGAGACTTAATAGTCTATTTGTCCTCGCTATACTATAGTCTCATGAATCATGGGGACCAAGAAACCCAAAGTACTTAACTAAGAACAATGTTATAATTTTAAGTTGAGTTGGGGAGAAAGGGTAAAGTGAATGAAGGAAAAGACCATGTGAGGAAAAGAAAGGAGTTAACCCCATGAGGTGGTCAACTAACTCAATAGAGAATTAGATCATGGGTATAAAAGGAAAAGGAGGGTGCATATTATCATCATTTTGGATTATTATTACTTTTGCATCTTGGGCTCTTGAGCACAAAGACTTTTTGAGGGTTTTAGGATAACAAACCCTAGAGATCAGCTTGGCGGTGAAAGATCCCACCTATCCTAATCCAAGCTTGGTCACGGAGTTGCAATATTCCTCCCTCACCATTCTACAATAGCTACAAGTCCTTCAGTCAGTGAAGGAAGAGATATTACGCAGCTTCAGTGGGTTTTCAACAGGAGGGCCACCAGTTGAAGAGGAACTATTCGATCTGGAAAGAGGAGAAGGTTTTGGGTCTTAAAACCTATTGGGATTTCATTTTATAACCCAAAACGCCCTTTCTAGCCAATTGTGTTGAAGGATTCTCTACTATTTGTTTTATTTGGAGCTTGGCACAAGTTGGAGAGGAGAAGGGAACACTGCAGAAAGATGATCCACCCATTTGAGGGATCAGATCTTCCTCAATCAGCTTGAAACTTTCCAGGGGGTTTGTCTTGCCCCTATCTATTATTCTAGCAATTTTGGTGGAATTTGGATGTCTTTAGGAGGGAGGCCAAAATATTGGATAGCTACAGCCAACCAGGAGGGCACAACTCAGCTAGGAGGATTAGATCTATCTCTTGAAGGGAAATAAACTAATCTTGTCCCTTTCTCCAGTTTATTGTGGTGCCTTTGGAGGCTATTCTCTTCAATTTTGAAGCTTGTTGGAGTAGTCACTATTCTAGCTTGATTATTCTTCTTGTATTATTCCAGATCTACATATCTATTGTATCAAGATCACTCTACTATCTAAATAAAGGTCAGATTTGAAGTTGTTGGCTCTATATTGGTCTTCATTGCTTGTATCTTGTCATTTTATTGTGTTATATTCTCAGATCTACATTTCCATTCTATAATCCCTAAGGAATAAACCTCAATGTGCAACTTGATGAGACAAACCTGCATAACACATTGAAAACAATAACAAATAGTTAAACAATCCTTGGTTCCGGGAAAAAAATCATCTTGGGAACATTACACACAAGTGGAAATCAGAGTAAAAATCCTAAAGATATGGAAGAAAAGGAGATGCAACAGCCAATGGATAGCAACAACAACAACAAAATGCAGCAGCATAACAACAAATTGCAGAGCATGTACCAACACAAGGATAATTTGGACATTGAAATTGAAGAAATGAGGATGTTGATGGTGAAAATGCCTTAGAGAATACATGCAAAGGCAAAGAAGATTTACATCAGCGAAACAAATAGAGAATTGCAAACAGTAACAAGGCAA
>ML790851.1:346336-400350 GCA_009831015.1 Picea engelmannii
CTGCAACCCCATTTAAATTCAACTCTTCTTGGTTGAAAGATGAGAGTTTTCAGTAGTTGGTCGAGTCCAATTGGATTGACATAAGGGATCCAGAGGGTAATATGGTGGGTATTCAATTTTTGGCAAACCTCAAAAGAATAAAAAAGCTAGTTATTCCTTGGGAAAAAACAAAACAAAAAGTAGAGGAACATGAACTCCAAAATATAGAGGAACAACTGAGGCTGATACAAGAAGATCATGATTTGGGGTTCATCACAAGCTCAACTCGAGACAATCTGAAAAGGCTTGAATCCAGGCGTAGGCTTCTGTTGGTGGATCAAGAAGAAACTTGGAGGCTAAAAATCAAAGCTATTTGGCTTGAGAACGGAGATGAGAATACAAAATTCTTTCAAGCCTATGCTAAGGGGAGGAGAGCATAAAACACTCTTTGAAGCTTAAAGGATCAGGGGGGAAGATCTGTCAATTCCTTTGAAGGCCTTTCTAGCCTGGGTAAAATCTATTTTCAGACGTTATTCAAAGCGGACAGGAGAGTCAACATTGCAAAGATTATAAAGGTGGCACTATACCTTCCAAGTTTTGTGGATGAACAAGGGAACCAAGATTTATTTGTTAAAGTCACTGAAGCGGAGTTAAAAGAAACACTTCTTAGCTTTCAAAAGGATAAAAGTCTAGGTCCAGATGGATGGACAATAGAATTCTACAAGGGTTTCTTTGATCTAATCGGAGAAAATCTATTAAAATTCATTGAGGAATCTCATACCAATGGAAAAATTCATTGTCCCTTCAATTCAACTTTTATAGCCCTCATTCCTAAGGTAAATGATCCTTAATCTTTTGATGATTTTAGGCCAATCTCTTTGTGTAATTGTATTTACAAAATTATTACCAAAATCATAGCTCGTCAGCTAAAGCCTTTTTTATCGGAGGCCATATCCAAAGAAAAATTTTGGTTTTTAGAAGGGCGCCAGATACATGAGGCAATATGGGTAGTGCAAGAGGGCCTACATAGCCTAAAGACCGCAAGAACAAAGGGGGAAATCCTAAATATTGATCTATCAAAAGCATATGATAGAGTGAACTGGGCTTATATTCGACTTCTTCTTACACATCTTGTATTTGAAGTTCCCTTCATAAAATGGGTGATGGCATGCATATATTTGGTCTCATTTGCAGTCCTTATCAATGGGGAAACTTCTCCTTTCTTCATTTCAGAAAGGGGTATGTGTCAAGGTTGCCCCTTATCCCCACTCCTATTTATTTTGGTAGTTGAAGGACTGAGTAAGGATATAGATACAACAACCAAGGCAGGGAATTTCCAAAGAATTCAAGTTGCACATGGGCTAAGGATCACACATCTATTGTTCGTGGAAGATGTTCTCATTTTTTTGTAATGGTCGGGTAGGAGATGCATAAATTCTAGTTGACATTTTAAATCTCTTTTGCTTGGCTAAATGGATGCAAATAAACTCCAAAAAATCTACCATCACTACCTCTGAAATGGATAGAGAGGAAGTGAGCGTCTATCAGAGGTTATTTCCTTTCACAATTCAGGACATTTTAGAAGGTATAAAATACTTGGGGTTTCAGTTGAAGCCGAACAAATATAGGAAAGAAGACTGGAAATGGTTGTTAACAAAACTAGAGAAAAGGTTGATTGGATGGAGTTTTAGGTGGTTATCTAGAGCAGGCAGACTCACTCTGACCAAATATGTTCTCGAAGCCATACCAGTTTATTGGATGTCATTGGCGTGGATTCCAAAAGGGGTGCTAGAAAAAATTAGAAGGACTTGTTCTTGGTTTATTTGGTCTGGATCAGGGGATAAGTATACCCAACCTTGGGCAAAATGGGAAAGTATTGTGATGCCAAAATCATTGGGAGGATGGGGGCTCAAAAATGTTTTCTTGTTTTCCAAGGCCCTTGCGGCAAAGGTATGTTGGCGTCTCATTTTAGTTTCCAGTCTCTGGACATAGATAGTCACACAAAAATACATCTCCCCAGATTCAGTAGAAGATTGGATCAGAACTCCAAACAAATTTTCATCTCACTACTTGATTATTTGGAAAGCGATGATTTCCTCATTCTCAGTGGTTGGGGATAGTCTTGCTTGAAGGGTTGGTAAAGGAAATCATCTTCGTATTGGACCTGATCCTTGGCCTGGTTGTGGGAATTCACATATTCTTCCGAAAGAATTAATCGATCAGCTTCACAGGAAGAGTATCTTCTTCCTATCTCATCGAGCTGATCCCCACTCAAATAATATATGGAATCAAGGATGGAGAAGTGATATATCACTAGGTTTAAATGGGGTTTATGCAGACTTACTAAGAAATTATATTTTAGCACTCAGGAAAGGACACATAAGACTCACGGATAAGGAAGATGAATTGGTCTGGAAAAAGGATCCACTGGTCTCCTACACTCCAAAATTTGGATACATAGCTCTGAATATAGACCCAATTCAACAAAATCCCAGATGGTGGTGGAAGGGCCTTTGGAAGCTGAAATGTCCCCAAAAAGCCAAAATTTATATGTGGGCATCCTTAAACAATCGAATTCCAACCTGGGATAATTTGAGTAGGCATCATATAGAAGGACTAGGTAGATGCTCACTTTGTAAAAATGCAAATGAATCCCCATTCCATATGCTCATCTCGTGTCCCTACTCCAAGAAATTTTGGACAAAAACTTCCTCAAGCCTCAGACAGAGATGCATATGGACTAAATACACTTTGGAGCTAGCTTGGAAAAACAGGTCATATGACCCAAGAAATAAGGAGCTAAAATAAATTCCTCTCTTAATCAGTTGGGGAATCTGGCTAGCACAGAATGCAACGATATTTAAAGAAAAATCCTCTATACCAGAAGTGATCACAATTCAAAGTCTATCAATCCTGTCACACTTCCCCCATACCAAAGAAGCTCCAGATTTGGAGGTAAGGCAACAAGAGGATATAGACTTTACAAAACCATGGACTTACTTTGATGGAGCCTCTCATAACTCAAACTATGGGGGAGGAATTGTTTTACATTTATCATAAAACTATTGCTTTCATTTTAAAATCGGGTTGGAAAGAGGGAAAAACAACTATGTTGAACTATTGGCATTGAAGCTTTTACTCCTATTTTCCAGAGAAAAGAAAATCCAACAAATTCATATTTTTGGTGACTTTATGAATGTCATTAATTGGGAAAGAAAGCACCAAACTTGTCACAATATATTTCTCTCAATGACCATTTTTTGTGATGGTTTGTGGTCCTTCTATATTCTCGGACAATCCACACACAGTTGGTGTGTTGTGCTTCTAAAGCACCTACAAAATGTAATTTTGTCTCTTTTAAGAAATAAAATTATTCTTTTTTCTGGGGAAAAAAAATTGGTTAGCGGTTATGTCCAAATGTTAACCACTTAATCAACATATATCCCCTTTTACATGCAAAGTCGATGGGTTCACACATTTTGGATTAAAAGCTTGGAATAAAGAAAAGGTGATGCAACCAAAGCCTGAGATTCATTCACAAGATCAAATAAACCATGAAAACATAGGAGAATGGAAAATAACTCTCTTTTATTCCTTCTCCATCATAACTGTTACAATCGAATTTCAACCCCTTATAACTACTATTTGGGATTTTCGAAAACAACTAATTTTAGAAAAACAATTTTTTTTAGAAAAACAACTAAATTTAGAAAATTCTCGCATGATTCTAAAACTGGCCACTAACTAAGAGCTAACTAGCATGACATTATTTGTCAACTTGCTTTTCTGATTAAGCTCATAAACTAAGAGATAATTGATAATTGAAAAATCAAAAAAATTTGTAAAAACACTAAAACCCCCAATTTGAGGCCTTATATGAAGGAATTTGACCCTGAAAAAAGTGTTGAAACAATGTCCAATCAAATAGATTCAATTGGCACGGAAGTGAACTCTTCAAGACACAACTACCCATAAAATTTCAGCCCAAACGGATAACCGAGTCAAAAGTTATGACCCTCGAAAAATCCCAAAAAAATCCCTGCATCAAAAAGGGGATTTTCTTTATTATTAAAATATAATAAATAAAAGGTAATGTCCCCATGTCTTTTTTGGGATTTTCTTTATTATTAAAATATAATAAATAAAAGGTAATGTCCCCATGTCTTTTTCACCTTTTAACCACTTTTCATTAAGAGCTTACGATAAGGAGGGATGGGGCTCTTTTGATAATAATAAAAGGAATGTCCCCCTTTTCTCTTTTCACCCTAGTTAAAGTAATAAGGGGTGGCCTTTTCATAATTAAAATAATTTCCCCCTTAAATCACTTTAGAAAATAGCCTTTAAAATGTCCCTTTAGTTGCCCACTTATCTTAATTTTGCTCGACTCATGTTTGGATTGAAAAATTTTGAGACATGGGTTTTGTCCCGAATGAAGTTTGCTTCATCTTTGTCACTGGAATTATTCTTGCATGTTGATGAAGGGCCTTCTTTCGCCACATTTTCTTCATAAATGTGCTTGTGGGACTCTTTGACAATTGATTTTGCTTACAACCCGACCATTTTTTCAAATTTTCGACGTGGCATGTCAACTATGCATGAAGATAGTCAATCTAAGCCCCTATTGTATTTTCAGCTTCGGGATCCCGTGCATCGGGATTCATGAACTACCTCGGAAAATGTGAAATGCAGATAACTTTGTGAGACTGTGATGTTGTGAACTATGAATGATAAATGCACCACGACCAATTGATGCATCAAGACTCAATAGAAAAATAACTATGTTGGAAGACATAGGTGTGCATGACATGGACCATACTAGGCCCCACAAACTACAAATCACCCCTACATAAGACCTATGGCTCCACACAATCATGTGTCTCAATAGATCTGTGCCACAAGCTCCAATCCTATCCAGGAAGAGAGATAGCGAGACGGGGACATAAAGGGAATGATCATGATCGGACTAAGTCTAGAAGTCCAGTACAAAATCATCCACTATGGTTTACATGGATTTAACTTGCATCCTTGGGCTTACAATGGTGTAGCCAAGTAAAAACATATGCTACCTCTTGGAGAAGTAACAATTGGCTCCAATTTGGACACTTGCTCTTCCTGAGAGGATGTGAGAACCCCTGAATCTTAATTTGTACACCTAAAAACAATCTCAAAGCAAGGATCAATTTCTAGGAGAGGGAGTAAGACATGAAGCTTCATCCCTTCCTTAAAAGAAAAATAAAAATAAAAAATGCATCTAATCTTTGAAAATGAAATGTTGAAATGAAAATTTAAACTAATGCTCATGATAGAGCTTATTCCAACAAGCCAAATTTTCAAATATCATTACTCAATTGAAATCATATAATCAAAATTTGAAAGGAAATAATAACAAAATGAAACCATCTAAACTAAACTAAACTAAACTAATGGTCATAATATAGATTTTATTCATCCTACCTACTCTAATCAAGTAAACAAGGTGGGTTAGGTAAAACCATATAACCAATGCAACCAACATATAAACTCATCGTTACCTTGGATTTTACCTTTGTGTTTGGTTTATAAGCAGAAGAGTGAAATGTCAAACTGTAGAAAGCATACATTGGTAACTCTTTCATGACTCGGAAGGATACTGCAATAGGATAAGGATCATCATGTAAACGAGTTACAATGGAGCACCATGCATCCCCTATAATACTGCATACTTCTTCAATCCATAACTCAACATGGCTGATGTACTTGTTGTTCTCATCTTCAACATTGCACCATTCATCAATGCTACTCATCAGACTATCAGGTAAAAGTGGCTTGGATGGCTACTCTAGCTGGAACTTGCATGAAAATTGTTGCTCTCCCTAGATGTATCTAATCACATACCCAGACATATGATGAGATAATAAATAAGAATTGAAAACAAATGGAAACCCACAACTCAAGGTTGACTAATGTGGCATGAGAGGTTGAAATATCATGAAGTGTGTCTGACATTGTAAGTGTTGTTGCTTGTCAACTGTTGACCACGTCGAATCCTTCTTTTCTAATGGATATTGATACACCTGAGAACTATAGATCAAGGATGTCCATGGTTGAGCCAACTCTGTTATATCACTGATGTAGATTTCCTCCTTCTATACCTGTAAATATGCATGTCACTGTAATATGGCCAAAACTTTGCAATCTCATGCTCATCATTCTCTGTATCATAGATGGGATCACTGTCAAAATGGTAATAACATGTATCCCATTTGCATATGTCAACCTAGAGGAATGCATCAATATTTTCAATTTATGTGCAATCATGCTTCCTATCTGGTAAATAATTTCCCACCAAATTGTACCCTTCCAAATCACTACAAGATGTATCATAAGAATCGAATGATCTAAAAGGAATATAAGCTATCAAATGTGTACTTTCATCCGGACATGGGAGGGTAGATTCCTGAATATCACTATCATCAATGTTATCGTCATCCCCGTAATCTTTAATTGTATCTTGATTTTCAATGGAAAGGTGAGAAGACTCTTCATTATTGTTTTCCTACTGAGGTATCACATTAAGATTCATCATAAGGTCTTCTTCACCACTGACTTCCTTGATACTTTCGAGGTAAAGTTGTCATTCCTTGTCCATACTTACCTCGTCCATTTCTTCGAGGCTTTTCAAATAGGCCTCCCATTCATTGTCATTTTCTGAAGTTGAGTGATCATGTGATAGCAACTCATGGGAGGGGGAAGAAGGTTGAACCTCTTCCATACAAATCTTGTGATGTTTGTTGCTATTGTTGATCTCAATATCTTCCATAGGCAAACCAAAACCATCCTCAATAAGTCTTTGTGCATAATATAATTCTTTTATTTTGTGGACTAGGGGAAACCAACCTATTAAATCGTGATCCCACCTTACACAAAACGCTTCTAAAAACTCTGCAAAGGATGGAAAAATGAATTCAACAAGGCTTGCATACCACATATGTGCAAAATCACTTAGAGTGCACGTAAAAAATTTCATCATGACATCCTCATGAAAGAAATCATTTTTCTTACAGATTGCAATAAAGACAGAAATATATTTTACAATCGAATCCTCATATCCACAGAAAAAGGGAAAATCCTCGTCCCCTTCTATATCAAGTGTATGATCATGGGGAAAACTCTTCATACCTAGAAAGTCAACCAGAGCATAACAATATGCTAACCATGGAGGGAGCTTCTCCATTTTTATTAGTAGGGATTAGAAGTAAGGCTAAAATTAAAATATGAGATGAAAAATATCTATGAGAATACCACAATGGAGTCACCAATACATACCTTACTTCTTACCTTGGAGAGTTAAGTTTTGTGTTGTATCTTTCTGTTCGATGTGGTTCAGGTGGAGTCACCAGGTGAGCTCCTGCAAGTTAGTGCAAAGTATAATAAACTCACCAAATATGTAAAACAAAAGTTCTTACTAGAGATCGACCAACGAAATCGCCAATGTCAAAAAATTTCAATTGCAGTGTACTTCTTTTTGTTTTTCTTCAATGGAGTCGCTAGATGAGATCCTGAAATGATAGCATATAAATCCAAAACAATCTCATCAAAGTATAGAGCAATAAAAATTATTGTTGTGTATGTCATTGGGGACCCTTTGGTTTGAAAACCTTATTCCCCGACAACGACGCCAAAAAATGTTACCGTCCAAATTAGCAGTCCTACAAGGTCTTGCACTGCTAGGATAGCAACATAGGGGATAGGTTCCCAATGTCACCACAACACCTATCATTTTCCTTGTTGAAGCCAAACTCCTATGCTAAGAGGCTTTGAGAGACTTCCCTCAAACTAACACTTCACCACAGGAATGATAATACCAGTGTCTAAATGAATATATACTGGGGGAAGGTAGGAGTTAATTATTTTAGTGGTTGCTGAAAATAAAATCTACAGAAACTAAGAAGAACAAACAAGAAGTTAACTTACCCTTTACTCTTCAAGAATAATGATCAAGTAAAGTACAAGAGAGAGGGGAAATGTTATTACCACTTTTCTGGATGATTAACTATGTGAGTACCTTAACCAAAGTGGCTGGAAATGAGTAATATCCTCATTCTCCTATTATTTCATACCTGCAAAACAAAATGAAATGCAGAAAACAACAAGGAAAATGGTCTTTTGTGGGCCTCCCAAAAGTGCAAAAATTCACTAGATCACTAGATCTGTGGATAATAAGGGTAGGGAAGCAAAGTATAAATGTTTACTAAGCCCAAGAACCTTCATATATACTGTAAAATTAATTTCCAGCAAGATGGAAATCAGTTTTGCGGAATCGAGGTTCAAATCCCCCTAGGGTCAAAACCCAAAAATTTAATACAACCAATAAAATAAATTGTAGGGTTGTATTTATGCTCTATAATGACTAGAAAACAAGATATAATATGTGAATTAGATATGGAATTGAAATAAAAGGGTTTAGGATGATAAAAATTACAAAATGAACCCCTTCAATATGTTCACCAAGTGTAGATCTGAAGATTTTGCTTGTTATTTTAATGCATATATGCACACTTATTGTCAAGTAAACCCTTGTAATAGATGTTTAATGAAGCACAAAACACAAGGGAATATGTATCTTGGGGTGGGAAAGATTCCCAAGTGGCAAGAACCCCAAGATCTACTAGCTTATAAGAGATAAAAATTAATAACCAAACTAGGGTATGAGTTTTTGTATTTTTATAATAAAAGATGATTGAAAATATTTAGATAAAATGGTTGAAGAAATTGAGAGATACATATATTTTATTTTACCTTTACCTCTTACCTTAAGATGTCTTTGAGTTTGTGCAGTTATGACCCTATGAGCTTAAGATTAGCTAGATAGATTTCTAGACGATTGGGTTTGGAGCGGCAGCACTTTCGCCCCCAATGCTATAAATTTATCAATAAATGGGTTCCTCCTTGGATTTTTCTAGGAGAGCTCCTCTACGGGATGGTCTCCAAGACAACCAATCAGCTAGAGTCGAAGAGATAAAGGTTGAAGCTACTCCCAAAGGAGTTGGACCAACAACTTGGGTGTATTACCCTTGGATCCCACAAAGAGAGTAAGGAGACAAAGGCATATATTCAATCTTCCACGTGACTATGTATCCCCTCAATGGATCGATCGGTTATATCTCACAATTATCCCAAGGAACCCCGGTCGAGCACAATTAAATATATCTAAGACCAAGAAAAACAAACATTACAATATATAATCCACAGTGACACAAGAGAATTGAGTTCTGAAAAATGGCATTATGAACTCACAAAGTTTCAACAACAAAAAATGAGAGTAGCTAGCCTTATATAGTTTTTCCTTGTAACGACTAGTTTCCTTACTTTCATTTAAAAATATTGTTTGACTTGTCAGCCACATGTTGGAGACTAAGTCACTTTTTTTCAAAAATGTTTTTCTTACATAAAAATTAGTCATACCCAGGGTCAAATTGACCAGATTTGCAACGTATAGTTTGAGGAGGCCCAACGTTCACTTGAGGAAGCATGCAATTTGCTAGAAGGAAGTTTGATTTAGCTCGAGGAGGGTCAAATTTCTTTGAAAGATGCACCACCGTCCAGATTGGGTCTCACAAATTTGACTAACAGCTCCCATGATTTGCCTCATGGCCCACCATTATCCACAACTATGTGATTAACTAATTGTTGGGCCGATTTAATATTATTTGGCAGCAGGTTTAATGAGACTAAGCTCCACGTCTAAGAAATCTTTCAACCCACGTTCCAAGTTGGCCCAATCGCTCACTTTAATTGGTGGCAGACCATTTTTGCATGACAACTTACTTAATTGGTTCACAACCTAATAAATTTCAACCCATTATGTTGACCAACGACTAGCAATATAATGACGTGGAGGAAACGACTACCCTTTTTATTTGTCGGCTCTTGTATAATGTCCCCTAGCTCCACTCATCAATTTGTTGGCGGATTCATTCATTGGTTAACAATTATGTCCAAATGTTAACCACTTGATCAACATTCCTCCCCTTTTACATGTGAAGTTGATGGGTTCACACATTTTGGATTAAAAACTTAGAATAAAGGAAGGGTAATTTTCTTTACTATTAAAATATAATAAATAAAAGGTAATGTCCCCTTGTCTTTTTCACCTTTTAACCACTTTTATTTAATAACTTAGGACAAGGGAAAGCATAAGCATCAAGTTTCGTCCTTTCCATCATCGACGGGAAAGGATTGTTGCAGATGGAAAGGTGCATCGTGCAATAGCAATATTGGTTGATTGATAAGCCTCATTCTTGATGCGGATCTGCTGGACCAAGGAAATAGTGTGTACATGAGTGAAACTATATCAAAATCCATTAGGAACCTGTCTTATCTCCATACCTTTAAACCCGGGGACCGTTTCATTTTTGTGGGTTAGTCCGATATATTGCTCTTTCTTTGTGCCTGTTTTTCCCTAGGTGCCAGTATCCAAGAGGAGCATTAGGAGAGATAATTATCCCATAACCAACAACATACCAGCTCACCAACAAAGTTCATGCTCTGTAATCTAAATAACTCTAAAAGAATACCTATGAGAAGCAAGGTTTGAATTGTTCCAGTCGAGTAGAGATTTTTCAAGTGGTCTTCTTCTTCAGTTCTTCATCTTTGGATTATTAAAGTGTAACACACCTCAAAGTCTCAAACTCGCTATTAATGTAAAACCATACCTGGTACAAAAATTACTAGTGGACAAAGTGGAGACAACTCAGAGTCTCAAAGATATTAATGTAAAACCATACCTGGTAGAGAACTTGATAGAGGACGAAGTGGAGAATAGTAATGTTTAAGCTAAGATGCAGTATTTCATAAAATCGTGGCGAGCATGCAATTTACTCATTAATTGACAACTATGCCCTCCTTTGTATTGTGTGCAACTTTGGGATGTTATTGTTTTATACATTGTAGTTGTTTATGACATGCATAAAGTAAATAGATAGAAAATAAGAAAAAATATTATTTATACAAATGCATGTTACTTGCTTTTTATAACCAATTTTTCTTCCTCACAACTGCGTGTCTTTTCACTCAACCACATGGGAGGATTCGGTGGATGCATGGGCATCACAAATATATTAGCTTCCTATTTTGCATGGCTTAGGCCACGACCATGGTGGCTTGGGACCTACAGTGGAACAAAAGACACCAGTTAGACGGTGAAATCCCCAGAATTGTGGTATCCATATAGTTTTGGGGTCGCCTGGCTCATATATTTTCTCATGACAGGGAGATCATGTTCTGTTCACTATAATCCATAGATATCATTGTGTTCTAGAATATTTAATATGCCCCAGATGATGGTTATGGAGTAAGACGCCTAGGTGGTTGCTATTCACCTTACACGACCAGGAATTTCAACAAGTGCTCTTCTCTGTATCCATCAATGCCATAGTTGTCACTTCCATGCTATTTTGCACATCCACACAGACGCACAGGTCCTTATCCCCATCTTTAGTGGTCAAGTGTAATAGTTCCATGACATTTCTTGATGCTACTTGGATGCCTATGCTAATGAGTTTCATTCCAGGATATGTTGATGCTAGTAATTTTTATTCTCTTTTCAACTGAGTTTCTTTCTGTCTTAGAGGAGTGGGTGCGTTGTACCTAGATAAACATGATAATGTATGCAATCAAAATAATGAAGGGGAATTCATGTTCGGGACTTCTATTGTTAAGCAGGAATTATGAATTAGAATATCAGTTGGACTTTGTTCAGCCTATAATAATTTGTCTACAATGGTGAGTTGGTCAAAGCACTTTAGGGTTGCAGTAATCTGGGTCTTTGATCGAAAATCCAATTAGTTACTTGTGTTTTTGGTCGTATATCCATATGCTAAGTGTAGATGGGATGCTTTTGAATTTGTGTTCAAGAGGCAAGCTAAAATACATCGGTGCTATGTGAAAAACTCCCTCTCACAACATATATATATAGAAGCAATTATAGAGAAATCTCATGATGTTGGCAGTTACTTCGACCATCTTTGTTCAATTCAGAGGTGTGTGTTGCTTTAGTTATTGCTAAAGATGAGATGCAATGCAACATGATATTTCACAGGGAATTTTTAAATATAGGAAGCTACCTCAGATGTTTCTAGAGGCATGTAATTTATATTCATTTACACACTATGAACTTCAATATTACAACATCAATAAATTCAACAATAAATTTATTGGTATTTTTCTTCTTTATTATTGTTAAGCCCAAACGATTCTAGCTATTTAAAAACCTAATAGATTCAAGATACTCAATATTTTTTGAAACAATCCGATTTCTTTTTTCATTTTCTATTGAAAATATGATATGTCTTGTGCAGAGTTATAATTAAAGCAAAGTCTGTGTAGAGTTCGAATATTCACAACCACGAATTAAACGATGTAGCACTTACCTGTGTTCATTGGATTTTGTGCAGTATGTGGAAAAGCTACCGGACTGCTCGATTCATGCTTTGCCCATAATTAAATTATACTAGAACATAGATATTTTGCAAGTGCACTCTCCTTTAGCCATGGCTTCCAAATGGAATTTCAGTACAAATTGGTTGTTGTCCTTTTAGAGCACTTTTGCAGATGTTTAAACCATAATGTAGCAATTTCAGGATAGAAGAGTTTGGACAGAGATGCACTTGGTTCAGGAATGATTCATGTGAGGGTGCCAGATGGTGAGGAGCAGAGGCTTGTAGGAAGTGAGAAGCAAAGGTTTCCAAGTAGTGAGGACCATATGTGAGAATGGCTCAGAGCATCGACTATAGTGCTCACATAGGGGATGGTGCAGAGAATTGACTGCATTGTTTGCAATGAGCCTCCAAACTAGAAAATAGGAAATTTTGCTTTTTATAAACTCTAAAAAATACACAAATAATGTTTCCCTCCACTAGGACTATTTAGTCCCATCAATATGCTATGGGCGAATGAGAAAATGAGAATATAAATTTTTGAAATTAATAAAATGCATTTTTAATTTTAAGAAAAGGGAATTAATGAAAGTAATTGGAAAACATTGGGAAATTGTGTAAAAAAGACACAAAACATGCCAAATAATATACTAAAATGCACCAACTAATAAGGAGTAAACTATAGTTGACTTTTACATGAAAACTATAGTCCCTCGCCGAAGGCAAGGACTAATAAGGAGGGACGGGGCTCTTTTGATAATAATAAAAGAATGCCCCCCTTCTGCTCTTTTCACCTTGGTTAAAGTAATAAGGGGGTGGCCTTTTTATAATTAAAATAATTTCCCCCTTAAATCACTTTAGAAAATAGCCTTTAAAATGTCCCTTTAGTTGCCCCCTTATCTTAATTTTGCCAGAATCACATAAAAACCTCTGGATTGAAAATTTTTGAGACATGGGTTTTGTCTTAAATGAATTTTGCTTCATCTTTTCCACTGAAATTATCCTTACATGATGATGAAGGACCTTCTTTTGCCACATTTCCTTCATAAATGTACCTGCGGGACCCTTTGCCAACTAATTTTGCTTACAACTCGGCCATTTTTTCAAATTTTCGACGTGGCATGTCAAGAATGCATGAAGACAATCAATTTGAGCCCCTATTGTATTTTCAGCCTTGGGATCCTGTGCATCAGGATTCATGAACTACCTTGGAAAATGTGAAATGGAGATAACTTTGTGATACTGCCATGTTGTGAACTATGAATGATAAATGCACCATGACTAATGGATGCCTACAAACTCAATAGAAAAACAAACATGTGGGAAGACATAGGTGTGCATGACATGGAATGGACTAGGCCCCATAAACTGCAAATCACCCCTAAATAAGACCTATGGCTCCACATAGTCATGTGTCCCAATAGATCTGAGCCACGTCGTCCAATCTTATCTAGGACGAGAGATAGTGAGAGGGGGACATAAAGGGACTGATCATGACCGGACTAAGTCTGGAAGTCCACTAAAAAATCATCCACTATGGTTTACATGGCTTTAAATTGCATCCTTGGGCTTACAATGGTGTATCCAAGTAAAAACATATGCTACCTCTTGGAGAGGTAGCAAGGCTCTCATACACTCAAACATAAATTTAGAGGTTATCCCCAATGATAATAAAATTCAGGAAAATGGGTTGAAGTAATACCCATAATTAATTCACCCCCTTTGACCCCTCTTAGACACTCTCTTGGAATCCCCCTTCTCTTTTGAAAAACTCAGCCCCCATCTCTTTCCATATTCCCAGCAGTTGGCATCACATTATTTTTATTAAAATCAGAAAATACATTTTTCATATTATTGCTTGGCTATATCCATATTCATATCTACATTATGCATTAATTAAACTGGGGATTATAGTGGGGATGATACATTACCCCTACCCTACAATTTTTCATTGTCCTTGATGCACAACACCATACTAAAATACATATACAATTACATCACGATATTTATAAAATAAAACAAAATTATGCAATTTTTACCCTCCAACAACAATCGCAACCATAATCTCTCGTTCTTCTCAACCTAGAGACCCAAGGAATGTTCCCCCTTCACTACCTTCAGTCCATCGGGTTGCACCATTCGTTTATCAGGGCTATTAGCACAAGTGACCAAGAATTTATGAGATGTGGTTCCAGAAACTAGTTGCCCAAAAATTGAGTCTTGCATTTTCAATTTATATTTTCTTCAAAATTGGCAAAAAATTGTGGGTATTCCTCCCGCATAGTTTCTTCATGCTCCCGAGTTGCATCTTCAGGGCCGTAGCAAGTCCATTTAACCCTTATGAGCCCTACAGATTTGTTTTTGAGCACTTTGACTTTCCGGTCCAGGATGTGTATTGTTTCCACCTGGAAAACCCCTTCATTTTCCACCTGGATCACAGTCCAATCAATTATGTGGTTAGGGTCAGGCACACATTTCTTTAATAATGATACATGAAAAAAATTATGCACTCTCATGGATGCAGACAATGCTAGCATGTATGCAATTGGCCCTATCTTCTCTAATATTTTGAAAGGCCCACAATATCTTACTTCCAACTTTGGGCAACAAACCAATCCTTTCAAACTTCTTTTCATTTTCACTTTAAGAAATACATATTCATCCACTTTAAAATATATGAAAATTTTGTTATTGTTTCCATAAACTTTCTGCTTTTCCTGAGAAACCTTTAAATTATGCCTGATCTTTGCCATCTGCTCTTCCATTTCTTTTAAAAAATCTAGCTCAATGATGGCTTTGTATGTTGTGTTATCCCAACTCACTGGTGTGTTACATATCCTGCCATACAAAGCATCAAAAGGACTCATTTTTAATGATGCCCGATACCCATTATTATAGGCAAACTCCACTAAGTGGATATAGTCTTCACATTTTGATGGTTGATCCATCACATACATCCTAAGCATGTATTCAATTATCCTATTAGTCCTCTCTATTTTCCCATCTGACTTTGGGTGATATGTTATACTAAGATTCAGATTTGTTCAAAATCCTTTGAACAAACCTTGCCAAAATTTGGATGTAAACTTGGAATCTTTGTCTGAAACTATTTCCTTAGGCACTCCATGTAGCCTGGTCACTTTCTTCATGTAAATCTCTGCAATGTTTGTTTTATGTTTGTTGTCTTCATAGGAATAAAATGCATTGCCTTAGTCAATTTGTAGACCACCACCATGATGAAATCATGTTGCTTCAGTATTCTAGGCATATTTTTAATAAAATCTATTGTGACCACTTCCCACTTCCATTTTGGAATGGGCAATGGCTATAACANAGGAATAAAATGCATTGCCTTAGTCAATTTGTAGACCACCACCATGATGAAATCATGTTGCTTCAGTATTCTAGGCATATTTTTAATAAAATCTATTGTGACCACTTCCCACTTCCATTTTGGAATGGGCAATGGCTATAACAACCCCATTGGATGTCTATGCTTTGTCTTTCTAGCACTCTAGACATCAGGGTATGTAATTAGCCACTTATTTTGTCATTCTTGGTCAAAAGTATTGTCTCCTTACAATTGTATGTAACACGCCCAACCCCCTGAGTACCCTTTTAAGGGATGGGGTATTAAATTTTCACTTTTCCTGAACCTCTTGAAATCCTTTTAAAAATGACACCATTGTCTTATGCTCGTCGAGAGATTTCCAATGACTGTAAGTTTGCTCAAAACGGAGCTCTAGATCAAAAGTTATGACCCTTTGAAGTTTATGGGCCTTTATAAGACAAATTCCTTCGTACTACCACGTGGCATCCACGTCATCATGCCCATCCGACGTGACACTGACGTATCATAACATGTCACCCTTAGTACAGACATGGCTGCAGATGTGGCACTTTCCACCTATTCCACCAGGCCCTCGACCCTCCAAGCGCTTATCACTTGCTACATAAATTCTCCTAATGGTTGTGGTCCAATGATTACGAGACACTTATTAAGTTATGTTGGCCCTTGACCAAGTTTTGAGGAAACATTGGTCAAGTTTGACCACTTTTGGACTTTGACGGGTTGGTCGAAGATGGAGTGACCAAGCGGAGCTGAGATCGCGGGATCTCACTTATTTTGTGGACCCAACAAGGGGTTCATTAGGGTTTTGGGATGTCGGCTCGTGGGTTTACCCATGATTAGGCCTTTTTGTAAGGGATGTAAAAGTATATATAGGAAGGAATGAAATGTAGAGGTAGCGAAGTGTGCTTAGTGCAAGCAATATAGTGATGGGCTAAGTGCAAGAGACAAGTGATGTGTATGTAGCTAAGTGCAAGCGGCTCTGAGTTGCTTCATGCAACAAACTGTATATGTAATGCTCTATGCGAGTTGGCTCTGTGCCTTGATCTAATTTTTGGAAGGTGGATCTAGTGCTTGGTGTGTAGATCACCTGTCCAGTGCAAAGCTTGGCTCTATGTCTTAGTGCATAGGAGCAGATGAATGTAAGAGATTGAAGTAGAATAATAGAAGAAGAAGAAGTTGGTGGACGTAGCCCCACACTGGGGTGAACCACGTAAATATTGTGTTGATGAGTTGCTTTGTGCTATGATGTTTATGCTTTGAATTTGTTTAGTGCATTGAATGTTATGAATGTTAGATATATCTATGGATGTTTAGTTCTTTATTGGTGAATGTTAGATCTGATTCAATGCTATGTTCTAGATGGTTAGAGTGCTTAATCTTTAGTATTACTGTGTCGAACTCTACCTAGGGTTCATCTGTGATGTGAATAAGGCTAATATATTAATGAATGTTGTTCCTAAGTACTCTGCGAAGTGTTGTAATCACATATATGTGTCCCAGCTTGGTTGCATACACCTAAGTCATGTAACCCCCCCTGCCTCTACCTCGGGTGAGACTTCGACTGCTTCGCAGGTGTTGTCGAAAGGGCTGGTAGTTAGGGTTTTGTTGGTGCGTTGTCGAAACGTTGAACCCTGGGTTTGCCCTTGTGCCAAAAAACGGTTCAATTGTTGGGACCTGAAACTGTGATTGCTGGGAACTGAAGTAAAAGAAAATAGAAGCTTTGTGCGTAGATATGTTGTTGTAGTGCGCAGTACTCTACTTAACTTGTGAAACCTTGTGCTAATAAAGATATCTAATCTAAAGAAAGGAGGTAAGATCTTAAAGCTTTGTGTTTATAAGAGTAAGTAAAGTGAATTTTTTTGTTTCGAAAGCATGGATCTAGGTATGTTTGATAGATTATGTCCTAGTCTGAAAGCTAGGGTACAGTTAGAAGAAAGAGTTGATCTGAATAAAATTGATAGAACTAGGAGAAAGATATGTTATTCCTATACACAGAAAGAATTTTTGGACTAATAAGTGGATGCAAGAACCTAGAAATAATTTTTTGTAGGTTCGTCACTGTGATCGTAGTGCGTAGTATGAGAAAAGTTGGGGAACTTATAAGAGAAAGAGAGGATTGACACTATGTTATAATTGCAGAAGACCGGTACAACTTGCTAAGGAATGCCCTGGTGTAGGTCCTATTTGTCTTTATTGTAAAATTGTTGGTCATAAGGTTGAGGATTGTCCAAGGATGATTGCTAAAGTTGAACAAATGAACATGAGTCAAGAGAATAAGAGAATGTTATAAGATCAGAAAGAAAAAGGATAAGAGAAAGTCCAGACTACATTAGTATAGTTGAAAAAAAAACAATGAATGATCACAAAGATGTTAGTTTACCAGAAATCATGAAATTAAAACAATGCATAGATACAAGAATAGGAGACTTCGACATAGACTGTACCTTGGATGAGGAAATACAAGTGAATATTATGCCAGAAATCACTTGGAAAATTTTAGGAAAGCCTATTGTGCTACCTTCATTGGGAAGAATAGGTTTATTTAAAGGAAAGATGATAACCTTGTGTGGAAGAGTTACTAGTGTACTTGTTATCATCCATGGAACATAGACAAAAGAAGAATTTGAAGTTATTAGGTTTGTTGAGAACAATGCCCCTTTCCCATTTTTGTTAGGAAAGACTTGGATTAAGAAGGATCAGATCAGAAGGAAAGCAGAGGAAGAAGCTACAGAAAATAAAAAGCAAGAACTAAGGGACTTCATAGCTAGAAAAGTAGATCGACTAATAGAAGAACGACATGATAAGTCGAAGCAGTAGAAGGCAAGAGAATTAGTTGTCGGAGTGCAAGAAGGTTTGAAGGACCTATCCATGCAAGAAGAAAGTATATCGACCTAGGAATTAATAAGGGAAGGGATATTAACTTCAAACCCTTTTAGAGTACATCAGCAATGCAAAGTCACTACGACAGGAGAAAATAAGAATAAGAATGGGAAGAGAAATCCAGAAACAGTTAGAGAGACTCAGATCACAGGAAATAAGGCAAGGAAGCTCAGTAAGAAGAAATCCAAGTTATAAAAGCTACAAGAAGTTTCAAAGAAGACTTCACAAGAGGCAAGTTTGCAGAATTTGAACCTCGTCGGAATAGCAGAACCACGCAGAATGGGACTTCATCTCGGCGAAGCTATATGACCGTTGGAGGTGCCCCGATTGTTAGAACGACACTCTAAATGGTTAGGAAACAAATTTATGGGAGAATAGACCACGTTTGGGATGTTGGTACCATGCCATAACGAACGAATTCGCATTGATGGAAGCAGTCCTGCCCGTTGGAAGAATCTGTTACGACGCTCGCTTATTTAACCCGTCTGACGCTGCGGCGGGACCATTTTTCTCCATCTGTGATTAACGTTGCTAACATAGATCTGATTGTGAGAGTTGAGCTGAGATTTCAGAACTTAGACATCACCACTCGTTTTCTTACCCCATATATCCATTCGCCTACCTCGACCTATCCTTTTAAAAGAAAGAATGTCGGACGCGTAGGACAAGTTAGAGAAGTCCGTCGAGGAGGTTGTTAGGAAGTATATGGCTGATAGAGGTATGTATGAAGGTGTTCAGGCATTGTCGACCAGGGTATTGCATGCATCCCCTTCGACCGCATGACGCTCTAGTCGTGCTAACCCCGCGACTGAGAAGCAAAGTAAGCATCGCAATGATCTAGCTAACATGAAGCAGATCTCGTCGATCTTACCTGATTATATCCCGCCTTTGGCAGGTGTGGTCAACCGTGATAGCATTCCACGAGACTTTGAGTACACATTGATCACCGCATACATCCCGAAGGGGATACGCGTAGTTGGAAGTCAGTTGGGCCAGATCCCATCCTTAAAGAAGAGTGATTTCAACCTCGGAGACAGAAAGAACTATGCGATGCTCGCACCGCATAGATACCTAATGAAGATGACAAGGAAGAAGGCTCGCATAGTCTCCCATCCTAGGATAAAGGAGCTCGCACAATCCAAGATATTGAACGTCATGAAGATCTCTCATTTTGGCCAACATAAAGAGGTTAACGTTTGCGTTAAACTCCTCTTGTCGTGCTATCATGGAGGATACATGTGGCTCGACAGACGCATTATTGTGGATCCGACGTTGATCCACCTAATCATAAGACTGAGCATGCAGGGACCCGACCTCAGCAGTTCTACCCAGGGAAGGCTTCAGACTGCTCCCTTCCACAACGCATTAAGGAGGCCTACGACGAAGTTGAGAAAGGTAAGCGAGGCTACAAGGTATCTTCTATCTAGGATGGTGTAGAGCACCTAGCTTGCCAACTTATAGCTAGCAAGATCATTAGAAAGGACCGCCCCACGCAGGTCATTGGGTTCGTGGTGGACCTCGCAGGGAAATGCGTGGAGGGGATGCAAATGAATTGGGTGAGCTACCTCGTCAACAAGCTCGATAAAGACTGCCACGAAGCGCAGGATCAAGGGTACAAGTTCCATTTCAGCTGGTTGCTTGTGTTGATTTCATTTGTCACTTGGAAAATGCCAGAAGGAGCTACCTTCCCGGAGATTGAACTGTCAGAGTCGTTGGTCACGAGGTTCTCCACCTTATGGTACACCAATGACATGTCCAAGCAGTGGCATTCGAACGTAGTGTTCCACGCCTACTATCAACAACTGAAGGTTTCCATTGAATCATTCCCTCACATGACACCATGAACCTTGCATCGGTATAGACCATTAGCTAAGTTCCACACATATCGACATTTTATATATATATCACTGTGTGCAAGGGTGAGATCAAGGAGGAATTGTAGTCCTATTACAAGATGATTGACGAAGACATAGAGGAGATCACGAAGGAGTGGCTGACATAGTTCCTCATACCGGTTGATGATTTAGAACTCTTCGAACCTGATATCATAGGAAGCCCCTTGGTCACTCGGGTCGAGAACGTTGGACAAACAATTGCGAAAAAGAAGAAGAAAAATGAGGAAGTCTAGGATGTACAGATTGATGAGGAAGACAACGCCTCGGAAGAAAGTGGACCTGGTTCGCTCACAGGAGGAGGAGGAGACGAAGTAAATCAAGAAGAAGGAGAAAAACGAGGAGAAGACGAAGCTACACCGCTGAAGGATCCCCCTACCGAGACAAAAGCATCGAAGAAGAGGAAGGTTTCTCCACAGAAACCCTCGGCCATAAAGAAAACCCACGCTAGTAAGCCCCAGATGGAGGCCACACTCATGGAGGATGACATCGGCCTAGTCCGCGGAGTAATGGAGGATGCGTCTCAGGACCTCTTTCAAAGATATTGCGCGAAGCAAGAAGAGTTGTACGCAAGAGTTGAGAAGTAACTAAAGGAAATACAATGAGCCATTCAACTGAGCTACGCAGTGCCTACTGCGCCTTCATCATCAAAAACCGTAGAGTTGGGGGACGAGCCAACCCAACTTCGAAGACTGGTAGATGCAACAGAGGCTCAGCTCCAAAAAGTTCAAGAAGAAAAGGAACAGGTTGCAGAAGACCTGAAGAAAAAGAAAGAAGATATCTTGGAGCAACTATGAGTTGCGCAGTACTGTGTGATCGCTTATGAAAATGATAAGGATGAGTTTTGGGTGATGCTCGAGGAAGACAAGGTGAAAGATACAGAGGGAAAAGGACCAACTGCTTGTAGAGCAGACTACAGTCAAAGAAGTGGCTCGGCACGGGAGGAACATGAGGCAGTTGAAGTTCAAGTGACAAAGCTCGCTGAGGCCATTCAACAACTTCAAGCAAGGGTAATGAAGTTGGAGATCCAAGCTATTGACTAAATGCTACAACATTGCCTCCTGACAAGGTCCAAAGATATTATGGCTCCTACCATGCTTACTGAGTAGTCTAGTATAAGTGGTAGCGTTGCTACTTGCCCTCGTACTAGTACTCATTTGCAGGTAAGAGAGGGTTTCTATGATAACTATTGGAACTTTTCTGTATAAACCCTTATATTTGACATAACCTATTGTTACATTGTAACCCCTCAGTGAGTGTGGCAGTTGAGTAAGAATGCATATGTTTAGATGGAGAAACTTCTATTTGCAACCATTTTCCATCACCCTCCTATATTTTAACATTATTATCAATCTCTCCATATGTTGCTATAATGATAAATAGTTGAATAAAATAAATCTTATGTTGATTCATAGTTTTGAAAGATGTTGTGAACTTGCTTAACCACTTGAAAAAACCCTAGTGCCACCATTAAGATGGACTTTACATCCATAAATACCTCTTAAATGAGTAAAGCTAATAACTAGATTTTACTTTGAGATGGGGTGAATGAGAAAATGTCATTAAAAATTACATGGTAAAAAATAAATACCTATTAATTTACAATAACCAAACTAAGGGAAGAGAGTTCCTTATCCCACAAAACAAGAGGGTCTCATACACTAATTTGATATAAACGATAATCTTAAATTTAGATTATTATTATTATTATAAACAATATTTATTAAATTAACAACAATCAAATTTAAAATAATATTTTTTAAAAAATATATTTATTAATTTTACCCTAATAATCAAATTTAAAATAATACTTTTTTGAGAAATTGTCCAACAATTCCATTTTTGACCTATTTAGCGGCGATGAATCCCCAAAAAAGTGATGATGAGTCCAAAAAGTAAAACAAGTAGAACACGGTTTTTTCAAACCTCCATAAAGTACGGCAACTTTATAGCTATTAATTTGCGTTAAATTTTTTTAAATACACGGATCTGAAATTGTATCTCAATTTGACATAATAGGATCTTTGAATTCTTTGCCGCCCTCGTTATCTACCCTTCCCGTTACAGTCCTGTTATTCTCCCATTGTATTCCATCTTCCCCTGCAAGCTGCTTAGTTTATTCCTCTACAAGTTCGGGGTTTCGACCTTTCCCGCGGCCTCTCATTTGCCCAATCTCAGGTTTTCGTGCATTAGTTTCGCATTCAAAGGGTTTTATCTGAGGTTTCCACTGCCATTTGGAGGGCATTTCAAGTTCTCAGAGCAGAATTCGACCCATCAGCTGTCCGCCAGGTTGGCATTAACTAACCTTTTACCTACATTTTTCGGATCTGCAAAAGCCTTTTTTAATTTCGGGGTTTCAGGTTCTGCATTGATTACGGTAGAAAGCTTTAACGGTTAATTCTTCTCGGTCTTTACAGTTTGTAGCGGTAGGTTTTAGGGTTTTATTGTAGTAAAAACATCTAGTGCCTTTATCTTTAAATACTTGAAATCTTGCTTTCCTTTTATCGCTTAAGCGTTCAGGGTAAGTCCGATCCGGGTTGCATTTGTTTTACATTTCGCGTGCTTAAACGTGATGTGGATTCCTTTATTTTATATATTTAATTAAACTTCACGGGGATTCCTTCATGGGTTTATTGTTATGTTGTCTTTAATACTATTTCTGGTTAAGTGGGTAAACATACTGTGTTGGTTAATTGCAATTTATGGATGAATTTAAAGCGTTGGCTGCTATTTCCTTTCTTTGGGTTCAGATCTTTTTAGCCTTCAGATCGTTCCAGCAGGATGCCTCAAATTCAGTACTCAGAGAAATACACTGACGATACTTATGAATACAGGTTTGTAAGTCAGAGCTTGTGCTATTACGTTTTTTTAATAAAATATTTATTTTGCTTGTTTGATTCATTTTTTCATGGTTGCATGTTTTCCAGCTTTTTGCTGGATGGTGCGATTTGGGCAAAATGATAAAGAGCTTAATATCTCAGACACCTAGGTTATATAGGGTTAGGTGCATCCTTCAAACGTTGTGATCCTTTTCATGTGTGGCTTTATATGATGGGGCTAGGTTATGTTGCGCAGGCACACATACTTAGTCATGTATTTACACTTGTGCTCCCTCTCCCTCTTTGGAATAGACTTATACTTGTTGATGATAGTAATCGAGAATTCTAGATCAAACCTTGTTAGTGATGCTTGTCATGAATTAACATGTATTCTTAGTCATAGAATAGCCCTTCATCCAGGGGCAGGTCCTACATCTGATTTCTAGCTTTTCATTCTTTGTTGCATAACCCTTCGTGTTTAGACCTGCTTGAATTCTGCAATTGAAAATCCAAACTTCATAGTCAGTATATAAAAGAATCTAAGAGTTAAATACTTAAAATAAAATTGAAGGAAACGTTGTCAATGATGTCTGGAATTTACTAAGAAGCCATTTGCTTCAGCCAAGAGCCAAGATGAAGGATTGTTGAACACTCCAATCCTGCAGTCAAATCTGCTAATTTCAAAATCTCCTTTTAAGATGTCTTTGAACAACTGTGTCATCCTGGCCCTCCACCAAGCACACAATCTATTGATACCTAGGTTGAAGGTTTTCCATGAATTTATGTGGTCCCTTTAAAAGTAGAATGGCAGGTAATTTAATTAGTGCAGAGAAGTAGATGATGTGTGCATGTGGTTCTCACATTGCAAATCATTTCCTGGAAGTTTGGAAATATATATTCTTAAATGAATGCCGGAAAATTGGTTTTGGTCAATTACATTCAGATGCTTATTAATGCCTTTTTGAGATATATTAGGAAATGTAATTTGTATGGTGCAAGTATTTTATTTTTTAAGCCAATTTCTAGCAATCGCTGAATGTCAACTAGATTTAGATAAAATTTGGACCATAATTTTCTGATACTTAACAGACCTGTTCTGACAAGCATTGTTAAATATCATCGCAAAAGATATATTTTGTACGCCATCTCAGATGTTTACTCAAATTAGTTGGTTATTGATGCTCTTATTTCAAAATAACATGATTTAGGATGGCCTGTATATAGTTTTATCTTTGAGTTGTGGATATGCTTGATTGCTGGCTGGCTAGGTGGTGAGTTGAATATCTGTAATTAGGGTTTTATTTCACCGAAATGGACTACTTTGGTTATTCTGATGATTGGGCGGTATGTGTTATCTTCAGGCATGTGGTTCTCCCTCCTGAAACTGCCAAATTACTTCCCAAGAACCGACTTCTCAATGAGGTAAGCAGCACATTTTTGTTCTCAATTGCTATTTTTAATGCAATGCATCTGTGTTTTATCATAAATTTTGACTTTTTTGGCCAAATTGATATTCTTTTTGGTTCAGAACGAATGGCGAGCCATTGGAGTTCAACAGTCTCGTGGATGGGTACACTATGCCATTCATCGCCCTGAGCCACACATTATGTTATTCAGAAGGCCTTTGAATTACCAGCAAAACCAGCAGCAACAGGCTGGGGCTCAATCTCAACCAATGGGCCTGAAAGCCTAGTGAGTTTTATTGCGGGTGTTGACAGCAGTTTCAATGTTTTGTTTGAAACTAATCAGGATGGTTTTTTCAGGGTATTTGACTTTTTTTCCTTGCAGTTAGTTCTGCAGTTTTCGTATATTAGAGTGATGACTGTCTTGATCAAAGCTAGTCTGTTGTTTAGTTAGTACGGTTGACAATGAATCTATAGGACATATTTTTCTGGATTTATTATGAACTATTGCTTCTAAACTGTAGAAGCAAGATTATCTTAGACTTGTGGTTATGCATACTACTTTTGCAGTAAATTGCACATAATTGTTAACTGCTATTTAGTGTACCAAAGTGATTATCTTAGACTTGTGGTTATGCATAGTACTTTTGCAGTAAATTGCACATAACTGTTAACTGCTATATAGTGTACCAAAGTATATTAATTTTTCATATTTCTTTGGTTCTCTTTGTTAATGAACATTCTCTGCCCCGGGAACATGTTATGACAGGTTTTATCATAAAACCATCATAGGCTTGCTTCGTTCCTTTCCCAAAGTGAACATTGTCTTCATATTATATGGAAAGGAACCGGCGTAGTTCTTGTTTATTTTATTATGTATAGTCTGCTTGCTCAACTGTGTTTTTTTAGTGTGAATTTAACAAGGGCAGAGTATCATATGTTTCATTAGTATCATTTGTTGAACATTAATAAAATTATCTTATTTTATAAATGCTTGCTGATTTATCTTATTTTATAAATGCTTTCAGATTACTGTCCTTAATTTAAATATGTTCAGATACAAATAGTTAGGAACCTGACTTGTTATCTGGCTTATATCACACCATTAACCTTGTCTTTACCAAAGACAGTTTTCCCCTTTGGTTGGGAAGCTGGGCTGTTTAAGTTACTCACGTTATAAGATTTTTTAATTTTAATTTTGATATTTACATGACCTTAATTTTGATTTTTACATGCATAGTACCTATGTTATACCATCGCAGATAGTTCTTTTATAATTCTATTGCTAAGAAAGTATAAATTTGCCAGACATAATGGCACTTCGCTTATTAATCGTTTGTTTCTTTTTGCATGTCATGCCATGAAACTGATGGTTGATTCTTAATAGTGTAAAGTCAACTGTACTGGATTTGTAGGATGTGTTGCATTGTAATTCTGGTTTGGCTTTTTTTTTTATAATTTGCAGTTAGTTGGAATTTTTTTTAAATTGCACAGTGAGTTGGGATTTTAAGATGCACCTTGATGGTATAAGAGGCAATGGTTGGCTGTAATTTTTGGATTTATAGCTTATGTAATATTATATGGTTGAAATGACTTAAGTTTCTTGCAAAAACATATGTATATTTGCTTTTATTTCTATGATCAGAAGGAACGGTACGAACATATGTATATTTGCTTTTATTTCTATGATTAGAAGGAACGGTACGGTTGAAATGATTTTCTAGTGCCAGTTTATTTTTATATTTTTTAAAAACCATAAGTGACCCAAGTATGTACACAAGGCTTAGATTGCGGAAGACATTCATATGAATTTACTGTTGAGAATTCTCGAAGTGTTGGGTATCATCCCTAGGTTCATCATTAAATTATAATTCTAGACACGTTCTATTTTGCTTGAAGAGTGAAGCTTAATTTTGAGCAGCATATTAATACGTTGTTACAAATTTGTCTTTCAACAGAGGTATAAGGTTGCAAATAAATACTTTGATAACTAAGATTAATTTTTAAACTTTGATTGGTATGTAATTTGATTTAAGAAAAAAACATTTTTTCTGGATAAATGAAAATTTGGAAATTTAAAATTTGTATTAAAATTGAGAGTAAATACTTAATAAATAAAATTTTACATTGAAAAAGTGAAAATTAATATCCCTTTTCACTCATGCAGATTTAAAAAAAATTCATTCACCATAATAATGTCAATTAATAACAAATGTCCCCTTTATATGGTATAATAGGTTTTGTAAAATTTTAAACCTTTTTACATGAAAACAATCTTTTCATAAAATTAATCAATTATGGAGACAACCAGTGACAATAATGGCTTTATTCTCATACATTTTGTGATAAGTATTGATGTTATATCTATATCTCTCTCTATATATATGATGTTTCATTTTCATTTTCATTTTTATTTTCATTTTGATAAGTATTGATGTTATATATATATATATATATATATATATATATATATATATATGATGTTTCATTTTCATTCCTTTGAATTAGAATAATTTTTGTGATGTGCAACTGGGGAAGTAAAATAAGTCTTTTGGGATGTGAAATCAAAGGAATAAATTAATTTTTTTAGAAAGCTTAATTCAAGGAGTAAACAAATTAGTAATGAAAATAGTTTAGTATAAGATCAGGTTTTGTGTATAAATTAGAGTAGTTTTAGTTTCTATAAAATGAATGTGATATAATGGATTGCTTCTTAGATAGTCTATATGCTTTTACAAACATACTTGTTTACAACTAATCATTTTTTTTTCTTTTTAGATATTGTTATTTTTTTCTTGTTATGGCATTTCAATATGTTGAACCTTTTTGGTTTGGTGGGATCAAACACAATTAAGGTGAATTTTGTGTCATGATAGACATGACCAATACAAATATCTATAATTCGACATTATGGTAAACACCACAAGTCACCCATATGCTCAACACGAGTACAAAATTTTGACCTCCAATTGTTTTTCCATTATAACGTGAATGAGGCACCTTAGGTTATAGATCTATCATAATATGAATGATGCACCCTAAGTTAAATGTATTATAACAAATATTTATTTTAACAAGAATGACTATTTTGTATTAGNTATATGGTATAATAGGTTTTGTAAAATTTTAAACCTTTTTACATGAAAACAATCTTTTCATAAAATTAATCAATTATGGAGACAACCAGTGACAATAATGGCTTTATTCTCATACATTTTGTGATAAGTATTGATGTTATATCTATATCTCTCTCTATATATATGATGTTTCATTTTCATTTTCATTTTTATTTTCATTTTGATAAGTATTGATGTTATATATATATATATATATATATATATATATATATATATATGATGTTTCATTTTCATTCCTTTGAATTAGAATAATTTTTGTGATGTGCAACTGGGGAAGTAAAATAAGTCTTTTGGGATGTGAAATCAAAGGAATAAATTAATTTTTTTAGAAAGCTTAATTCAAGGAGTAAACAAATTAGTAATGAAAATAGTTTAGTATAAGATCAGGTTTTGTGTATAAATTAGAGTAGTTTTAGTTTCTATAAAATGAATGTGATATAATGGATTGCTTCTTAGATAGTCTATATGCTTTTACAAACATACTTGTTTACAACTAATCATTTTTTTTTCTTTTTAGATATTGTTATTTTTTTCTTGTTATGGCATTTCAATATGTTGAACCTTTTTGGTTTGGTGGGATCAAACACAATTAAGGTGAATTTTGTGTCATGATAGACATGACCAATACAAATATCTATAATTCGACATTATGGTAAACACCACAAGTCACCCATATGCTCAACACGAGTACAAAATTTTGACCTCCAATTGTTTTTCCATTATAACGTGAATGAGGCACCTTAGGTTATAGATCTATCATAATATGAATGATGCACCCTAAGTTAAATGTATTATAACAAATATTTATTTTAACAAGAATGACTATTTTGTATTAGAGAGTTGTTGTAGCAGTTAGCGTAATAATACAAATATATGATTATTATCCAAAAAAACCTCTTGGAGCTTGTCGAAAATTTGAAATTTACAATCTAAAGACAACAATAATTTGCAAAGGATTTACAAAACATTATGTGCTATAAGCTTTCTCTTGGTTTTTTGTGTTAGCAAAAATTTTTTGGTCCACATTCAACATTTTTACATTCTTTTGTCGCTGTTGCACAATGTCATCTTTTTTTTTTTTTATCTCCTCCATTATAAATTCAATTGATAGCCTAGCATTCAAATTAGTTGAGAAGTAGATCAGACTCACAACCAGTTGTTGAAGAGCAACATACTCAGCTTGAAGTTCTTTTTTCATTATGTAAGGTTTTTATTATATGCATATTTATAATTTTTGACTTCTTGGGAATGCCTACTACTAGTAGTTGAGAAAATTGAGTTTCTATTAGTGACATGGTCCTTTTGCCTTTCTAAAGCTATGTGAATGTTGGTGGTCTCACATAGAGGTCATCTCCTAGGATGCACGTGGTCTACTTTGATAACACTACATAACACTTGAAAAAACACCTTACCTCGACCCACATCTAATAAATTAGCATAACTAGCAATTTGTTTGCTTTCCAAAATTTCCTTAGAAATTGAATTGTAGAGCAGAAGGCTTGAGAGAGACTAACCTTTTGCAATTTCGTGTTTAAGGGAAAAGGGCCTAAAGGGTTTTAGGGGGAGAAGGCAAAATCCAAGCCACTAAAACAAAAAAGGATGTGCATCAAAACCAAACCAAATAGGGTTGACCAAACTAGTCCCACTAGACTACCAAGTTAAGCCGTGCGAACCAAAGCCAAGTGAACCAAAGCCACACAAATTACAGCCATGTGAACCATGGCCAACATAATCAAAGCCACACAAACCATAGCCACGTGAACTAGAGCCAAGAGCACCAGGGCCAAGGTCCCACAAAGTCAGTCCAGGAGAACTTGTGTCTAATTTAGAACCCCAAATCAGACCAAGACAAAACAAAACAAGGAGTAGTAGGCCTAGAATCCATTGAAAATCCTCAAACTTTAAACTTGTAATGAAATCCGATATTCCACATGCAATAAAACTGAACATCCAAAGCAATTGATGAGCCTACTCCCACATTAATCATTGAGTGTGGGAAGGCATTGCAAGTGTATTATTCCTTGGCCATTGCGAATTATAGTTAACTCAGCGTTGTGAATTAACATGCAATTTGTCTCTCATGCAAGTCCAATGCACAACTAATGTTTAATACTTAAGGACTACTTTTTAATCTCTTTTTGTGATGAATGACTTATTGGCTAGATGGCTGCCTTTTGATTGAGTGCCCTCAGGATATGAAAGTACTTAACACTTTCAAACTTGGCAACTTCCATTCTTATTCTCTTAGTAGTTCTTAAGTTTGCTATCACTTGAAGAGGAGCTTCTTAGCATCAATTTCATAATTAATGTCAAGTCCCCAATTACAACAAGTGATTTGATATAACTTTCATTGATGATCCTCAACCCTTGGAATACAACCAATACCTTAGCTTGGTTGTTTGATGCTTTGCTTGTTTTTTTTCAAAGAAAAAATGTATTTATAGTCAATTTGAATATAAATACATTCATTAGGTGCAACAACACATTCAAAACTGATCCTCCAAGTAGAGGAACATAGAGTAATCTATTCAACTAGACCTAATAGTCCTTCTAACAATTTCTTCACTATGGATGCTCCTTGTATAGTAAAAGTTCAAAAAAGTCCATACCAAAAGTTACAAAGACAAAGATTCAGCAATTAATACTGACATTACAGAGCAATAACATTCTTAAAAGTCCTGAAGCATGTATTGACTGCAAATGAGTGCTCACCCATCATTGAATTTGGGTAATAGGGTGTTTTCCTTAGAGAGCTTGTCCATTTTTTGGTTCAATTCCTTGAAGATATGGAAAAATTCAATCTGAACAAATAAGCCAATGATCTCATGAAGATGGTCTGCCTGCGGCCTTAAATTGATATCACGTGGTTGGACATTGCCAAATACATTGTTGATGACTAGTCCAGAATCTGCATATACTTGAAGAGTATCATATCCTTGACACAGTGAGAACTTTAAAAGTAGGAAGAGAGCCATAAATTCATTGAAATGATCAATGCCCCTCCCTACATTTGCTTTGAGATGAAAGAAATGGTGATTAGACAAATGTAGAACAAAACCATATCCATAGATAGTATTTGTTTGATGCTCTACTTAGTTCCCATTCAAAGTTTTTTTTTTTTTTTTTATTTCCTTTGGGATCGAGAATGATCCCTCTAGCGCCTACCACCCTTGATTATAACAATTATAACAAAATTTTAAAAAGCTGCAAATTATAGAATTATTTAGAGAGGGTAACAACTTATTATATAATATTTAATTAAATGGTGTATTTGTTCAAAACAAAACATTGCAAAATATATTTTGTGAAAATGAAGAACATATATTTGTAGTTTGTCATAACTATACCACTCTTTAAACTATCTTTTTTTTTTGTGACTGGCGGAATCAACAACTAGTTGTGCACGTATTTACGTGACACGTGGTCATGTTATCCCACTGTTACCACTATAACCTCGAGGTGTGTCCACGATGCCCCATATGCGACACAGAAGGTAATCCAGAGTTTTCAAACCGATGACTTCACATAATGGAGTGCCTTAACAATACACTCCATCATCGATTGCACTACACTGTGGGGGCTACTCTTTAAACTATCTTATTGTTGTTTGTTATAATGTTTTTTTTCCAAGAAAAAAAATCTATATATTGGATGTTTTAGAGTTTCAAATAAAAATATACATTTAGTTATTTTGGATGGACTCAAAACTAGGGATCAAGAAGTGTCTGTGTAGCACAAAAAATAGACCTAAGCCTATATAATTATGATCTTCCTTTAGTATCATAATGACAGCAAAATCAACATGAAAAATGAACTAAATACATATCCTTAATACCTATAAGGATCTCTAAGGTTACAAACATATGGTTTGGAAGACTTCTTCATTATGAATTGTTTGCAATGTGAATTAATACAAAGTTATGTTCAGTTAAGGTACCCTCTTGCAAAAGCAAAGCTTCTTTAGATAGTGGTACAATTATTGTAAATTGAAAATATTTGTTATCAACCATTACAATTGAATACTATCTTCAAAAAATGTTGCGATGAAATATTGGTGTTAAGTAGATGACTTTTAGTTATAATCTTTGTGAACATGAGCCTGTCAATTTTTTGACTAGATGTGTTGTTATTTTTAAAGTTTACCTTAGGAAAGGGCTTCTCAAGCACAATAGAGGTTGATGCTTAGATATGCTATCATTATTTTTAAAGCTTACATCAGGACCTCTAAGGTTACAAACATATGGTCTGAGAGACTTCTTCATCATGAACTATTTGCAATGTGAATTGATACAAAGTTATGTTCAGTTAAGGTACCCTCTTGCAGAAGCAAAGTTTCTTTAGATAGAGTGGTACAATTATAGTAAATTTTAACTATTTGTTATCAACCATTACAATTGAATACCATCTTCAAATAATGATGCGATGACATATTGGTGTCAAGTAGATGACTTTTAGTTATAATCTTTGTGAACACGAGTGTGTCAATTTTTTTGACTAGATGTGTTGTTATTTTTAAAGCTTACCTTAAGCAAGGGCTTCTCAAACACAATAGAAGTTGATGTTTAGATATGCTATCGTTATTTTTAAAGCTTACAGTAGGCATGGGCTTCTCAAGAACAATTGAGATTGATGTTTAGTTGGAGGGTAGTGTGCTTGAGATGAATTGAAAATGTTCTAAACCCCTTTTTGTACCCTTGTGGATGTGAAGAATCTAATACAAAAGGGACAAGAGCCTTTCATTACAATGCATCGGATTAATGAAGTACAATTTAACATAAATGAGATTGCTATTCTAATCTAAATCCCAAAACAACTAAGCCTTCAAAGCAAATATAAAACAAAGAATTTTTAGATGCAAGAGGAACAAGGAAAATACACGTGGAATATTTTCCCCATTATAGATCATTAAGGGATGATTTAGTTGGAGGAGCAAGAAGAGGTTGCTAAATTGGTGATGGTCTCCTAGATTTTGCACACACGTTCACCTTCTAAAAATTTGACTTGAAATGAAAGCAAATTAGGTGAAAATAATCAAACATATGCATTTGAATGATAAACATAAATGAATGCATGTTTGCCAGGTGGGAATAACAAAGATCTATATATAAACCGATTGAAAGAGGATTATAATGTTGTACTTTGCACATGGTGTGGTAGCTTTGAATATCTTCTTTTTTGGGTTCTCCCTCAATTTGAGCTCTCTTAGTGCACCGACATATCAATTAATCTTTAATGGGAGAATTGTTTGACATCATAACATTCATTCCTCTATCCTCACAAAGGGTCCATGGTGCTATGGAGGACAAATGAAAGGTGGCCACTGAAAGAGGAGTGGAATTTTGGTAGTGGTGATAAACAACTTACAAGATCTAGATTTAGGTGGTGAGATGCTAATTTATAGCTAAAGTAATATCCAAACATAATATACCACATGCTCAAGTCTATCATGCAACACATCATGTAAGTGGTGGTCAACACAAATAATGGTATAATGGATTCACTATTTTTGGGCATTATTGACATTCAACAAATTATGTGATTGTTATGCATTTATAAGTTCAATTGTGCACTTCTCAAAGGGAAAAGTGTGTGGCCCTATTAAATTAATTCCAACATGCCTATTGGTTATAAAGAATCATCCTCACGACCTTGACAAATTGTCCTGTTACAAGGGTACTAGTTTTTAGTAATGATTGGAAGATGTGCCTTCTTGTTCTTACAACCTATGTGAGCAAGTGAGGTTATTGGGTCCCTAAGGGAGGGAATAAAGGTAGGTAAGGGCTCTTTCCACTATCTATATTGTGTTCTTGATTTCCCTCCTTTTGAGTGAGAGAGTGAGGGTAGGTTTCCTGTCTCTTTCCTTTCTCTTCAGAGAGAGAATGTAATTGAACATATAAAACAAAATCATAATATTTTCGAAGGGGTATTTTTGACTTCAAAATACTTGTAGGTTACCACCATGATTGAAAGCCTTTAACCTTGTTACTAATTATGAAGTGGGTTACTACAACGATGTTTCTTTGTCGAATGTTGGTGTTACACTTGTATTTTTCACCCTAGACCTTCAAGAGAACCAAATGATGTCCTAATGTCAAAATCATTAGAGAATTGCTTGCAAATCACCACATTTGAGCTTGGTTGTGCCTTTTCTAGAAATAAGCGAGGGTGATTGCAACTTCCTCATAGGAAAGTCGTAGGCGGTCATTGGTTTCCTTTATACAACCTATTGTCACACCCTCAATCTTCTAGATTTGGAGAGTTCCAAGGAGATCGACAAGAGATGGGTTGCCATGATGCATTATTGAGCATGGAACTTGTGCACAACTTGTTTTCACCTAATTCACATGCCTTGAACCTATCTCTAATCTTATCTACATTCCTATAAAGAGAATCCAAATTGAGGGAATTGGCACCTAAGAATTGAGTATCATGAGTCCTCACATTGGTGGAAAGCAATTCAAGAGTCCTCTTGTCATCATTTGGTAGAGAATTGGCTGTTGGGCATCAACACAAGAGAGAGCATAATCCTTGGTGAGAGAGTCCATCATATTCTTGACATAGAATTGTCTCACTTCTTCCAACCAAGCAAGGGTGGCCAAGGAGGTTCTCTAGGAACTCGAAGTTGGGAGTGTAGAGAGAGACTCAAGGTAAATCTTCAGTTGTTGTAACTCATTTTCATGAATATAGATCTATGTTCTTTACCCCCTCCAAACATGTTTTAAATCATTGATGTGATGTTCTTGGTTTATGTTTGGCAGATCTAGTATTTCTTGAGATATTAGATTATGTTTGTTTTCATACAATTATCTTTTGTGTTAGAAGGTTTGATAAAAGTTTGCTATTTGTTTGTGTGTAGGTAGCATGTATAAGAGGCTGCTAGGAGCTAGATCTCGAGAAATTTTATAAGGATACTATTGGACAACCTTTAGGAAAAAAGTAATCCATTCTCCTTATAATCTCTCTTAGCATAGTTTGTGTATGCATTAGAACTAGAGGAGATCCAAAGTGACCTACCCTACGGTTTGTTGTTGACTATAATAAAGTCAGTGAGAGTTATTGTATATCTATAGATGAGTTTCTCTACAACGGAATTGGCGAATCCATTGGGGAAGAACTTAGTTTCATTCCTTGGGTTTTAAGAGTTTCATTGACTGTTTTTCATCCCTATGAGGTCCTGTAGACTCTGCTATGTGTTTATCAGTTCTGGGTGCATGCAAGTTAATTTCTCTCAAGTTTGGGATGAGTTTTCTGAGCTTTTCCTCAAATTCCCCTGGGGTCATGACTATTTTGGTATACAACTCATGACCAAGAGCTTTGGTCACTTGTTGCACATTGACAACCTACAACCAAGCTAGTCTAATTGCCTATTTCTAAAAGTAAACTTGTAGCTAAGTCCCGTAGGTATCTTTTTGAAAATTTTTCAACGACTTCAAATCTTGTTGTGTCTTGGCTTGGGGAGATTACAGGGGATTTGTAGCTAGCTTATGTGTCTCTGGTTTTGTTCTTCTTATCTCATTTGGTTCATCAAGTGGATTTAGAAGCCTCACATAACATTTGTCATTTTTAGTGGTTTGCATTGGTTTTTGCTCATGCTTAGTGACCTGGTTAGAGCTATGGTGCATTTCATTTTTTGAGTTAATTGTTCTCTGTATTCTTAGTTTCAATTGTCTCGTAAGTGAAATCAAAGAAAAAATGCATTGCATAGTCCTTCACTTGAGCATTTTGGATATTCACTTGAAAATTTGCATCGGTCTTGACTTGCAAATAGTGACCTTACCAAAATCATACAACCATTCATTTTCAGATTTGATTGTGTTTTGCATATCTAGTTTCATTTGCATTATAAGTGAAATTAGAAAGAAAATTGCATTGCATAGTCCTTCATTTGAGCATTTTGGGGTCTCCATCGAAAGTTGCATTGGTGCATTGGTTTGATTTATTGGGTTTGAAGTTGTTTTTGGAGTATATTGGTAGCTTCATTTGGGTTTGAGTGATTGTTGTGTTGTTTTAAAATGTGAAAAATGAAATCTCTTTTTCCTTCCTTATATAATTTGCATCGAAACGAAAAGAAGTGCATTGTTTTCATTTTCATATTTTGATGTTCTTTGGATTGGAAAGAGCTACAAACACCATTTAGTCCATTCCGATACCTTTTGAGTAATCAACAACCATTACAAAGAAAAATGCTTAATTTAAAATCAATTAGACATTTTTCTTTCTAGCAAACAAACATTAACTTAAGTCTGAGGGCCTTGATGTAGGATTGGAGAGTAAAATCTCCAAGGCCATAAAACCAAACTAGAAAATTGACTAGTGAGTGTAAAAACCCATTATTAGCAAGAAGAAATTGTTGAGAAAGCACCTCTAACATGGGTGTCAAGCACAAGGTCATGCTAGGGAAAGTGGAGTGATATCCCCTCTTCACTTGTTTTAGTATTTGTAGATTATTGCATGTATGGGGGTTTTGGAGTGAAGTGGCACCACTTCTCTTTGAAATTTAGGGCTTTTTTTTTCCCTATCCACACATGTAGTCTTGACCCATGAACGTTCCTCGCGGTCATTGATTGTGAAGCGGTAACCATACTGACTTTTCCTAGGGAATTTCACATGTGAATGCGAGTGGGAAGTACTTGTGGTACCTGAGGAAAACATGTATGTAGTTTCAGGCATGAGTGGGTCATCCAACATGGGAGGACCTATTCCCACATGTACAAAGGGAGGGGTCACAATGAATTCTTATTTTCCCTCATTTAGTGGGATAACTTGTTCTAGATCTATGCCTATGACATTTGATTTTTCCATTTGGGGAATTCCATCAATCACGTCATTTCCTTCGACGAGTCTACCTAGCCTTAGTATGCCTGTTGCGTCCACACCAATTTCCACATACACATTTATTTTTGGTGGGGGAAAAGCCTTTATTTTACCATCGAAAGTGGGTGTTCACATGTTTCTGGTATTCCTACATGTGGCCTGGCAATATCAATGTTGTTTTTCCATTTGGTTGGACTGTTAATCTTGGGTCTGGTCTTTCCACCAGTGTTTTTATCAACGCTAGGGGTAGTAATGTCACTAGGGGAAATAATGTCCCCGGAGGCAGTAATATGGGGGGATTGTAAGGTCAATTTTATTTCTATTAGAATCCATTCACGAACAAAAAGTTTCCTTTCCTGGAGACTTTGAATCTACCTAATCTATCTAGGTTGATGAATGTCCCCATAAAACACCACTGTTGGTGGCTGACAATTCAAAATTTGACGGTAAACTTGGGGAAGATCCTTCCACACACATCATGACATATCACCTCTAGTGTTCTTCAAACTCCTTGGTGGACGGTAGGATAAGGTTGAGACTTTTCTAGAGGACTTTGATGGGAAGTGACGCTAAATGGTATATTGAGTTACAAGGGGATTTTTATAATGACTTTTCATACTTGGCCATGTAATTTTTTACGCACTTCCAAATTTTGACATCATTGTGTCAAAGCACCACCATGAATATCTCAGATTATATTCATGAATGGAGATGATGACATAGGTTCACCAGAGCCAATATTCTAGATCGATTACTAGCAAATTGGTTCGTTAAGTCATTACTACCATCGATTACCAAGGACGTAGCTATGTCAGGGGCAGTTACTAAGGAGTACGCAATTCTACGTGCTTAGCATTTAGATCTTCTCTATTCTCTATCTGACATGTTGTACAATATAATTCCACATGCTTCAAGGCCATCAATGGATCCAACCAAACCCAATTTGGGACCACATGATGATGGCTTGTTTGGTTTCATATCCTAGGCCAATTAAGTGGGAAGATGAGTCAAATGTCCATATCCTCAAATCCACCCACTACCGAGCCAACAACCCAAAGTGCTATGGTCCTTAATCAGACCTCTGAGGGTCATTTGGTCCAATCCACACAACCAAGTAACTCTTATCAACTTAGAGGCAAGAAAAATAACAAGAATAAAAAATCTAATACTAGGCAAGGGATTGCTCAAAATCAAAATGATGACGTGGGAGGCATGAAAGGGAAGAAGAAGTTGAAGTTTCCCTGCAATATTTGTGGTGGAGACCATATTACTCACCATTTCCCTCAAATGGATGACATTCATCACTTTTTAGCGCAATATGGAGCTCACCAACAACCTGTTTCTTTAATGAATAAATTCCCACCACCACAACAACAAATGGTTTCATCAAATCCTACACCTCCATAAGGGGGCACATTAAGTAATCCCCAACAAAGGGGAAACTCGTTGACTGTAATTGTTTTCATGTGGGATCAAACAATTAATTTACAAACCCAAGCTTGTAATTACAAGAACCTCAAGGGTGGTCCTTGGGATAAGGATCAACCCTCATCTTAGCCTAATGGCCTTCTCCAAATAGAGATGCCATCATTTTTTATAACACTTTTTCCACCCAAATGCATTATTCAAAGGTCAAAACATAATGCATTATAACACTTTTCCCTCGAAGTCCTCCAAAGATTCCCAATATAGAATAAAACATTGTTGTCTACCATAGCTGGAGTTGAACCATTAGACACTCATTTAATTACTTTTGATATTGACTAGAGTCAGCCTAGGCTCCCCCACCAAATAAAATTTTAAATTCAAGTGGTTTCACATGAGATTAATATCTTCAGGACAATTGTTGATGAAGGGGCCTCCACTTGCATCATGTTCTTGTCATGTCGGAGAGCCATATGTTCTCCAAAGATCGTACAATTGAACACTATGCTAAAGTCATTCAATGGTCATACTTTTAAACCTCCTGGAATCATTTCCACCTTTCCTATTGAGTTAGGTGGAAAGACTGTTTTGATTGAAGTCGAAGTAGTCGATGCCCCATTAGATTGCAATCTTTTGTTGGGGTCTAGTTTGTTCTACATGATGATGACCGTAGTGTCCTTAATATTTAGGGTTCTTCACTTTACTCATGAGAGGAAAGTGGTCACTATCAATCAATTGACCTATTGTATGTTGGATTCCAAATCCAACAATGGTATGGACATTCCATTCGTCAATGGTTTCATGGATGTGTACAACAGTGTTGGTGTGGGGATGTTCAAGAATTCATCATTGATGGGTTCATTTACCCTGCCTCCATCATTCACCTCTTCCAATACATATCCTATTTGTATAATCTCTTTAGGTGCTATTGAATCATGAGGTTTCTCGGATCCTTGGGTAGTACCTACTCCTTTAGAAGTAGATTCACATAGGGATAGTATGCTGGTTAGTGAAATATAGATTTCCTATCAGGTGATCCTCGACATCCATCAACATTGATCAGAATTTCCAACAGGATGTGTAATATGATCAATATACTTCATCCTTTTGGGCCATTAACCTTCAAAGTTCACATAATTGATTGGATCTTGAACTGTCTATAGATGAGGCCATCCTTGAGGTCATGGTTGCGGTTAATAAACCATGTGAATATTTGCATCACATGTCATATTTTATTTCTAATTTGGAACAATTGGAGGTTGACATGAAAAACCTTGTTTCTACTGATACCGTTGAGTGGTACCAATCTACCATTACGACACATGATGTGTATTTATAAGGGAAGTTGGATAATATATCAAAGACAATATCCATCAACATTTCAGTAAAACCAGGTGTTGTGGAACACATCTTGATAGGTGTAGATTGTTCCCCTTGAAAAATTGAACTATGTATTTCCCTATTCAATTAATTTTGTGAAGTTTTCATTTGGACATACAAGGAAATGCCAGGAGTTGATCCTTGGATCACCATGCATGAGATAAAAACATATGATGGAGCTAAGATTGTTTGGAAAAATATTAGACCGGTTAATCCATGCAATGCAACTGGAATCAAGGTGGAGGTTGAAAACTTACTTTGTGCCAACTTCATCTATCTAGTTCCCCTAACCGAATGGGTATCAATCTTGTTCTGGTGACAAAGAAAATGGCACTATTAGGGTCCACATTGATTACAAGGATTTGAACAAGGATTGTCCTAAGGATAATTATCAATTAAATGTGTTGAGAGTGAGATATTTCCATTCATGGATGCATTCTTCGGTTATAACCAAATATAGATCCATATGAAAGACTAGCACAAGATCGAGTTCATTTGTTCTTGGCGTACTTTTTCTTATAGGATATTTTCGTTTGGTCTTAAAAATGATAGGGCCACATTCCAATGGGCCATGTCATATGATTTCCATGAAATCAAAGCTATTAGATCAAAGCATCATGATGATCATCCTTGGAACTTACAGGCTGTCATCACCTGATGCTAATACTATATTATTTGTATAAATCCACATAAGTGCATATTTTGTGTGATCTCTAAGATTCATTATGTCCAAGTTTGGGATCATGGTTGATCCTTTGAAGGTTGAGGCGATAATTTAGTTTCCTCCCACATGTAATCTAAGACAACTTCAATTTTTTCAAGGGAAGACAGTGTTTTTGCAAATATTCATGGGAAACTACGCCGAGATAACAAAATGATTCATGATCCTAAAGAAGGGTGTACCTTTTGTGTGGGATGACCAAGCACATTTATTTGAAGCATTGAACATAGCCTTGATGTTATCTCCACTACTAAGTCCTCCATACTACATTTAGGATTCTTTACTCTATCTCACATCGTACGAATCCACCATTGGTATGGTTCTTGTCCAAGAGGATAGTTTGCAGAAGGAGCATGTGGTCTAATATCTTAGTAAGGGTCTAGTTGGCCCTTAACTGTGTTATTCACATGTGGAAAAGTTGGCATTGGAATTTATTCATGCTATCCAATGACTTAGGCATAAAATCCTTCTTAGGAAGACTATTGTCATCACAAACTCCAACTCAATGCAACATATCTTGAACTGTCAAATCATTGGTAGGAAAAAATCTAAATGGGTTGTCATCTTATAGGAGTTTTATTTGGAGTTTGTGACTTCAAAATCTAAGAAGTCTTTAACTTTCACAAATTAATGTATGAGATTCCTAGATCCAGTGAAGAAACTATGGTTAATGATTCATTACCTGATGAGTCGTTATTCCTAATTGAATCTTTTGATCATTGGTATATATATGTCCTAATATATCTTCAAATTCAGTGGTTTAACCCTCAATTATCCAGATATTAACATCAATGTATACACCACCAAGCCAATAATTAACTTATTATTGGTGACACACTTTATCGATATGGGGTAGATATGATATTGTGTTGATGCCTTGTCTATGAAGAAGGTGAGTGTGTTTTGAATGTTTTCCATGCTAGAGTGGTTATCTTTATGGTCTTCCCACAACCTAGAATATCTTGCGCACATGATACTTTTAACCCATGATATTTAAGGATTGTATGAATGTGGTTTAGAAGTGTCACCCTTATTAGGTTTTTAATTGAAAAATGCATGCACATCCTACTCCATTATACCCTGTGGTTTCCATTGGATCCTTCACAAAGTGGGGGATTGATTTCATGACATGTAGGGATGACTCGACTAATGGCCATAGTTACATCATTGTGGCTATGGATTACTTTGCTAAGTGGGTTTAAGTTATGATTATGTATTCCAACAATGGCACCACAATGAATTTCTTTGTATTCAATCACATCATAGTTAGGTTTGGGGTGCCTAAAACTACTGTTATGATCACGAGTCTCATTTTTGCAACAAGATGATGACTAAACTAGTTTCTAGGTTGGGTTTTTTCCATGAGAACTCAATGCCTTACTATCCTTAGTCAAATGGTCGAGTCAAAGCCATCAATCATGTTTAAAAAAATATGATATGGAGAATGGTGGGAAAACATAAAAATAACCCACACTTAATTCTTTTCTTGGATTATGGGCATACCAGATCTCAACCAAAACTGCCATTAGTTTCACATTGTTTCAACTTGTTTATGGGATAGAGGCAGTACTACTGATTGAATGTGAAATCCCCTTGTTAAAACTGATAATAGAATTCTTACCCAACACTTCTATTGAGGAATACCATCTCTTATATTTGGCCCATTTGGATGAACATCGTCAGGAAGCAACAATGGCCAACGAGACTCATAAGAAGCGAGTTAAAGAATATTATGAAAAAAGTGTTCGACCTCATATCTTTGTGGAAGATAAATTGGTTTTGGTCGATGATCAAGACCATGATAATTCATGAGTAGGAAGACTCAAACCCTTATGGCATGGTCCTTACATTATTAATTGTGTATTACTGAAAGAGGCCTAAATGTTAGTGGAATACAAAATAAACCCTTTTCAAATCCTTGTAATGGGATCTATCTCAAAATGTATTATGCATGAGATGAAAGGCTCCATAATTCTATGTACGTAATGTATTTTTAGTGGTTGTGTGATGTGAGTGATTTTTATTTTTACATGTGGTTTGATTCAGATCGATGCTTATCATGCTCAATGTTTGATTTGCATATGTCAGTGTCTACCCTGGTCTATGTATGATTCATAGATAAAACCAATCATAGTACCCAAAACATTGCTTCCACTGCTTGGGTGATCTTTTCACCCAGAGACCAACTGGCGAGTTTAGGGGGCATAAGCCTCAGTCATGCAACCAACACAGTTGTGGAATATATTGTAGACATTGAACTTCTATTCGAATCCATTGCTCTTTGCATTTGGATTTACAGTTAGTCATATCGCAACAGAATAATATTTATCTAGTTAGAAATCCTATGCCGCTTAGAATATTTTAAGAGTGTCACTTCTTGAGAGACAATTTGATTATATTGTTTATGATCATATCCCAAGGAGATCAAACATGTCAAATGATTTTTTAGCTACATGTGTGTTACATTTCATTTATCCCATTAATGACTATCATCTACTCATCTTGAGGCACATGAGTCTCATGATAACACATGATTGTGTTGGCTACCTGCCTCAGTATCCATACAAAGTGGCGTGGTACTCCTACCATGTGGTGCTATAACATATGGGGGACCTCCTCAATTCTCATTATTGGGACACCCATGTTAAGTCCCTCAATATTCCTCCACATCTCACGGAGGTTCTCAACAACATTCTCAAAGCCTCCCCCCCCTCTAGTCGCTACTCATCCCTAAGAATCCAGTAGTTGGGGGCCATCCCTATTGGATGAAATAGTCCCACATCCGTGTCATGAAAAAATTGAAATATTAGTTACATTGCATACCAAAAGAAATACATATCTCAAAAATCCTAAAATTTCAAAAATTGAAAAAATATAAGTTTGTTTTTCTTAGTGACGTCTCCCCACTGAGCCCCAGAGGTAGCGTGAGCTTAAAATCATGTATAAAATCAATGCCTACATATGGATATTCTTCAATCACATCTATCTACTTGTACCTCTAGTCGAATAACTCATGGCCAAATGTGCTAATGGTTAAGTCTCCACCAAGATATGCCATACCGTATGTCCATCTCCTCATCTTGGGCTTGGTAGGCCTAGAAAATGGTGTTGAGAGATGAGGCCTCATTTGAGGAATCCTCTCTAGGAAGAATGACACTAAAATAGAGCCATAGCTAAAATATTTCTATTAGCCTATCCTGCATTTAATAAGTTGGCCCCTGAGGTTAACCAGTAGTCGAGTACACCAGTCAAATACTATAGACTTCATGCACTCAAGAACATAATGCACATGAGACCTGTATGATAGGTGGGGTGCTGTAGAGCTAGCCATCTGAGTAATCATGAAGAGGATAGTTCAGAAAGAAAATTGTACTACATCCTCGATTTGTATCTTATTATTTCTTTTCCGTGACGAGAGATGACAATAGGAATCAAGGTAGTCATCAACGGAGTAAGTAGCTCCACCCTTTCCACCTTTTAGGAGTAATGTCTCCCTACACTGGGACAATATTGTAATGAATTACAATTTCCTTGACCTCAATGGTAAATATATCATGTCCTACTTGGAATAACTGTTTTTCAGGATCCCAAAAAAAACCCGAGTAGTCTCTCCAACAACATAATTTGGGATCTCATGTTTTAACTCTTGAAGAATTTTAAAATCCCATAATCCTGCAATACATCAAGCATGCATTAGTACCTCATGGATTCCATATATTCAACCTCATGTTCCCTTTCTTTCCACTCCATCATGGTGGATAGTCTACATAGATATCCAAGAAACATCATATGTCGGTTGGCAGGAAACAAATTCAGAAAAAAAATTGAAATTTTCTTGGTTTTTGGGGTTGGCCGCGGCTATTTACCTAAACAAAAGCGATCGACTATGGATTTACCATGAAAAAACCATGGCCAGAGCCTTTTGGTCACACCTTTAGGTGGGTGAACTTGTGGCCGTGCACTTATGGTCCTTGTGACGTTCCCCACTATCCCAAAACCTAGTGAAACTAGAAAATGAAAACTATCAAATGAAAGGGCATGGCTTGAAGGCCTACCCAGTCTATACAAAATGGAATTGTGCTGGTCGAATCTCTTGGAATTTTCACTGGAATTTTCGGGAGGGATTTTTTTTTTACCACAAGTAAGAATTTCAACAAGGAAAATGTGAAAATGATCCCTATTTGTCCATAAATAGACTAGTTTTGGGATTTTTTGGGGTCCGAAACAATTATTTTTATGCTTGTACTGAACCAATTCCTTTCATTACTTTTATTTCATGCTTTGAAATTGTATTTTATGATATCTCACTATGAAATTTAACATGGGATCTATTTTTTATAGATGATTTTTATAGGACTTGGAGATGTTTTGTTTGGAACTTTTGTATTACGACATCCATTGAACCATGGGGTACGTGTTATAAACTGGCATATAACAATAGGTTATTCCCTGCAATCGTATTTTTCATTATTAGCCATCACTTTTTCCATTATTGTGCCTTAGGTTTGATCCTGTCAGGTTGTGACATTATCCCTTCTCTTTATTGCACATTGTAACTTGCATGATAGTGCATACCCTTTTCCATTTGGCACCCATGTTGTGATTATCCATAGGCCTTGAAACCCATGTTTAGCCCTGCCATGCCTAAAAGTTGAGACCTCATTCTTCTCTCTTAATCTTTTTTGGCCATGTCCTCGTCATCACTTATGTTTCTTTATGGTTGCATATGATTATTGTTGCTTATGCAATGGTGCATACTACTACACTGCTATTCACTTTGATCTCTCTTACCTCCATTACAATCACTCTTGACCTCTTACCATTTGAATTGATTTACCTCCATTTTGCGACCTTTACCCTTGGAGAAGACTACTACGAGTAGACATCACTTGCTCAATACCTTTTATGTATTTTATTTGCATAGGTTTTTTCCATGTTCTTAGAACATAGTTGTATTCCATTGAGCCACTTGTTTTCTCCACTGAACATACCATTATCTCTTTTTTGTGCTCGTAAAAACATGAAAAAGACACTAACAAATAATAAAAATAAAAAAAGAGAGGGAAGGAAAAGAGCGTTAATCTGTATTCAGTTAAGTGGTATCCATCAATCATTGTTACCCTTGAAAATAGTCACATATTTGTCTCATATTTTGGATTTATCTTACCTAGTAGTTGTACCATGATTATGAGTCATCTCTTCCTCTGACTAATTACTCTTCTAGTCACCATGGAGAGTGCTTCAATGCCTCATGTGTTGTTGCACTATATCATTGGTCCTCTTTGTTGGATTTTTTCTTATTTACAGAGCATTAGTGTTACTAGTGTTATTTTACTTCGTTACAATTAACATATATATCATGTACTGAACAATAACAACATAAACAAGAGACATAAAAGAACATAAGATATTTATCCTGGGAAAACCTAAAATGGGGGAAAAACCCAACAACCTTTCTTAGATAGATTCCGCTTGCAAAGCAAGTCCAGTCAGATAAACCCTAGCACAATTTCTAGCTTAACCATAAATACCACCCCAGCTGCAACAACAACACCATACAAAGGTAACACACCTCCTCAAGGAGTAGGGCATAAGAGAAAGATACCAAAAGACTGAGAAATAATAAACTGTGCAGCTACAACTACTGCGTCACCTTCTCCAAACTTGCACCTTGATTTTGTGTAGCTGGGAGAGTGTGAGTGAGTGAAAATATGAGCTAAGGCACCTCCTATTTATAGTCTTCACGTCTTTCTAGTTGGGCCAAATTCTCTTCTGGGAAGGTGTCTTTTCATTATACTTTATTCTTCTGGGATGAATTCTCTTCTAGGGTATTTCAACATTTGTCCAATGGATGTCTTGCTTCTGGAATCTTCTCAGCATCTAAGAAAGGTCATTTGGGAGGGAAAGATCCTCCCACAACTACCAAAACATCAACACTCCCTCTTAGCTAGGGAGGCATCTTTTACGATGTCTTCATCTGGTATTCCACTGACTACTCTGCAATATGCTAGCAGGCATGCAGATGCTACAATGCCTTTGGTAGCTCGAATCATGAGGCACAGTCTCTGCGATCAAACAATAGCACACACAACTACATCCAAATGATATGGTAATCCCATGATAATCAGCTAGTAGCACACAACTACTACAATTTCATTGAATAGATCACGACTGCTTCCAAGTAGTACACAACTACTTTCCAGTGACACACAGTCACTTCTAGTGGAACACATCCACTGTAGTAGCACACAACTATTGTCCAAAGTCACACAACCTCCTTTAGTGGAACACATCCAAAAAAGTAGCACACAACTACTGTACGGAGTCACACAACCTCTGCCAGTGGAACACCTCCACCGTAGTAGCACACAACCACTGTCCAAAGTCACATGACCTCCACCAGTGGAACACATCCACCAAAGTAGCCAACAACTACTTTCCGGAGTCACACAACCTTTGCCAGTGGAACACATCCACCGAAGTAGCACACAACTACTCTCTGGAGTCACACAACCTCCGCCATAGTATTACAACTATGTGTGTGATGTTTCTTCTCTCAGCAGGTCTGACAATGCATTACCCCATTAATCACCTCATGTGACTGATCCAGGGAACCCTTGTCCATAGGGGTTAGTCGGCATGAGAAGAAACAACACACCTCCCTCTCAACGAGGGTGAACATTCGACAACACTTCAAGCTTGTCCCTGAAGTAATCATACTTCACTCTTGACAAGGGCTTGGTGAGAATGTTTACTATTTTCTCATCCGTGAATATGTACTGGAGATCCACAACTCCTCTCTGCACCATTCTTGGATGTAATGGTATTTTATCTCTATATGCTTAGACCTGTCATGGAATACAAGGTTCTCGATAAGCTTCACACAACTTTTATTGTCACAATGTATCAAAGTTGGCTCCAATTCTAGATCAAATATCCCAGCTAGCAACTTCCAGAGCCACACTGCTTTACGAATTCCCATGGTTGCCACGATATACTCTTCTTTTGAAGTACCGAGTGCCACTGATGTCTGATTTCTGCTAAACCATGAGATCATGCCTGATCCTAGACTGAAGCAACATTCTGAAGTACTCTTCCAATCCACTACACTCCCTACCCAGTCAGAGTTTGTATATCCCTGCAGCTTCACATCTCCACCCGAGACATATCTCAATCCATATCCAATTGTACCATGAAGGTACCTCAACATATGCTTTGCTTCCATCAAAAGTACCTGTATAGGTTCAACCATATGTTGATTCAAGGTATTCATTGCAAAGCATATATTTGGCCTGGTGTTAACCAGGTACATCAAGGATCCAATCAATTGTCTGTACATCATGGGATCCACCAAATCTGAAGATTTTTCACTCAAGAGATTCATATTTATTGTCATAGGTGTGGTCATTGAATTGCAGTCCATCATCCCGAATTTCTTCAGGATCTCAACAATATATTTTCCTTGGCTAAGGAAAATATCATCTGATCTCTGCCACACTTCCAATCCCAAGAAGTAATGCATCAAACCTATATATTTTATCTTGAACTATGAAACTATCTCCCTCTTGCACCCAAATATGAGCTTCTAATCTCCTGTCAGAAACAGGCCATCCACATGTAGGATCAATGGGAAACCATCCTACGAGCTCATCAAATAACCGTCTGATCTGGCATATCATGTCTTGGGTGCCTTCTTAGGCATGTACAAAGCCTTGTTTAATCGGAAGACATGAGACTCCTTCTCATGCACCTTGTGGCTTCTCTATGTACACTTCTTCTGGCTACTGAAGAAAGTGTCTCATCATAATATTCTCCCTCTTGTTGGGAGAATCCTCATGCCACAAATCAAGCTTTGTATATTTCTATGCTGCCATCTACAACATGCTTGATCTTGTAGATCAACTTGGAAGTCACTACTGACTTCCCTTCTGGTCTTGGAACCACCTCTCACACATCATTCTTCATGATGGACTGATACTCCTCCATCATGGCATCCTTCCATTCCTGCTTCTCAACAACTTCTTCAATGGTGGAAGGCTCTGAATCAATGATGCTGCTCATCAGTGCCACGTAGCTGAAAAACATGTGTGGTTTTTGGAAGTGAGGCAAAATATATATCCCAGTCCTTATGATTGGCTTCCTCCTATGTCACTGCAACAAGGTCTATCGAGACAAGGGAATCCTCCCAAGAGATATCAAATCTCCTAGAAGCCTCTGAATCTTCGATCTAGCCTCCTCAACTCATGGCACATATCTGTCAGTCTTGGAAGATCTCTCTCTCTCTCCTATATGAATATGAGAAGGAATACTTTCTGAATGAAAGTCTTTAAGTCACCAACTCTCTCTGATATCAAGATCACTCTGAATCTGCATGCTCCCTCTGAAGCTTGAATCCCTCTGAGTCTACACGATCTCTGGAGCCTCCTTCTTCCACTGCATCTGTTGACTTATTATGAAGTATAATCTTGTATGAACTATATTGGGAGGTTGCTCCTCCCTACTGGATCCTAAGGGTTGACTCCCTCTGAAATCTAGCTCCTTCTAAGTTGGTACTTGGTGGGGATGCCTGCCTCACCACTTGTGGATTCATCTGCTTCTCTTCATAGTATGACTTATCACTGTCATGTACCTGTATCTCCTTTGCACTATGCAAGGTATCACAAGAACATGCTTGTTTACTGCATCATTTCTAGGTAGTCCCTTATGGCACTACTGAATCTTCCTGATGATCCGAAGAGTGGTCGAATTAACTGTACAATCATCTTCAGAGAATTCTACTCCTCACAGTCAATCTCCATAAGAGATACTCTTATTCGTCTTCTAATTCACATGGCTGTGTGCGTTTGTGTACACAATTCTATGTCTCAACTAGAGACTGTCTAAATAGTTGCCTCCTGCAACTGTCATCATAGCTCCTTCTCAAATCTATCACCTGTGACTTGCCCAAAACAAGAGACAACAACAAAATTTCCATGGTAACCTCCATGGAATGGTTAGTAATCAAGAACATCTCCTAGTTGAGATCAATTTCATCTTGGAGACAAGTATATCATTGATAATGAACAATGGGAATTTTCTTAATGGTAATTGTATCGATAGTATTCAGGTGTACCTAAACATTTGATATAAATAACAAATAATTTAGCTGTAAATACTGTTATCCTAGGTACAATACTTACTTAATCAACAACAATATAAAACATCAAACCTGATATGCAAACTTGGAGTCTGGCGTTGTTGTCCTGCTTTAGTTTCCTTCTATTTTTCATTTGCATGGAAACACCATTGTCTAAAATACAAATTCTTCATCCTTTGATTCCTTTGAGTGCTCTTCGACATTTGCTACATGTGCATGGTGTTTCTTCTTCTCCTTTTCATTTTTATATGGACATTGAAAGGCATAATGTCCCAGCTTTTGGTAACTGTAGAATCTGACCTTTGATGCATCCTTCTTGTAACGAGGTCTCTTAGACTTCTTCGGGATGCCTTATTCTATTTTCTTTCTCTATTTAATTTGGGCAACAAGTGCTTGATTTTCTTCCTCATTAGTCTTTTGTGTCTTGGATATCAGCCTGGACTCCTCTTGAGTGAAATCTAACCATAACTTGTCAAACTTGGGCAATCTCCTTCTTGCACAAATTCCTTGGACAAATGGGTCCCATGAGGGAGGGAATCCATTGAGTGTGGTGGTCACAAGTTCAACATATTCTACTGGATCTCCAATAGATGCTAACTGATCCTTGATCTGTGAGATCCTTGTAAAGAAGTTGGCTATCGTATCTGACTTGTTCATAATCACATTTATGAGTTGATGCCTTAAAGTAAGCTTTCGACTGGTATTATTACTTTCATAAAGTCTGGTTAGGGAATAAAACATCTCCTTCGGTGTCTTCAGTTATGATACATTGGGTATTAGGTGATCCTTGATTGAATCTGTCAAGATCCTCTTGGCCTTGACCTCATTCTTCTTGAACTTTGCCTTTTCTTCTTCTTCTTCAGTGGCTGGAAGCATATTATTGATGTGATACAATAATTGATTCTCTTATAGAATGAGGAGAACTCTATGCTTCCAAGATCTATGGTTCTCTGCTCCATCCAATCTGTCTTCTACTCTCATACTGGTATACATTTTTCGCTGGTAGAAACCCTAGCACTGAAAAACCTCGATTTTTCAAACTTCACCAAACTACATGCTGAGGGTTTCATGGGGTGTGCTAGGTAAGGACACACTGCTCTATACTTGAATTATCTCTAACGTCCTTGGGAAAGTGCTCAACGAGCTTGACAAGGTATTGTAGCTACAGGGTGCTGCAAGGTGCCGCTGTACCGATCTTCCTTCCAGTGGTTAAACTGTTATGAAGGTAACCAACTCTGATACCATGTTGGATTTTTTCTTATTTATAGAGCATTAGTGTTACTAGTGTTATTTTAATTCATTACCATTAACATATATATCAGGTACTGAGCAGTTGCAACATAAACAAGAGACATAAAAGAACACAAGAGATTTATCCTGGGAAAACCCCAAATGGTGGAAAAACCCAACAAACTTTCTTAGATAGATTCCATTCACAAAGCAAGTCCAATCAAATAAACCCTAACATAAGTGCTAGCTTAACTAGAAATACCACCCCAGTTGCAACAACAACACCATACAAAGGTATTGCACCTCCTCAAGGAGTAGCACACAAGAGAGAGATACCAAAAGTTTGAGCAATAATAAACATTGCAGCTGCAGCTATTGCGTCACCTTCTCCAAACTTATGCCTTGCTTCTGTGTAGCTGGGAAAGTGTGAGTGGGTGAAAAAATGAGCTAAGACGCTTTCTATTTATAGTCTTCTTGTCCTTCTATCTAGGCCGAATTCTCTTCTGGGAAGGTATCTTTTCATTATACTTTATTCTTTTGGGCCGACTTCTCTTATAGGGCATTTCAACATTTGTCCAATGGATCTCTTACTTCCAGAATCTTCTCAACATCTAAGAAAGGTCATATGGGAGGGAAAGATCCTCCCGAAGCTACCAAAACAATAACACTCTCGAGTTAGTGATGCCAAGTCATCATTATGTTATGCCATATGTTCAAAGGAAGTTTAAGTTTGAGTCCTATTCTCCTGTATTGTTGTGTTTTGAGTTCTCCTATATGAATATATAAAAGAGAACCAACTCACTGACATAAAATAATAAACACAAGAGAAATTGTAGAGAAAACCCTTGAGGTAGGGTAACACCGTATAATAATCCTTATGGAACGATAACACTCAAGCAATTCTTTCTTGTTACAATAACAATATTCTTCACCATATTCATTAAATTGCTAATACTTCCTTATATAATACTACTTAAGACCATATAAAATGAACCTTCTAGTAAGCCTTCTCACATTTGTTATATTCACACTACTATAATATATCTAACTACCATAGAATGCCTTATTTAATAATATAGTGGACCTAGTCAACCTTACATTGAATGGCCTCCACTATTATCACTATAGGCCCTTTGACTCCCCATTACCCCCCTAGCTACACTACATCACATCCCCCTTCACATGTTTCATCCTCAAAACATGAGAATAAACCATACAATATGATCGAATAAGAAGTGTAGCTAGCTAGTACCAAGCACAAGCTTCCATCCATCCTAGTGAAATGTGAACATGGGGTCTAACTCCTGCATTGTCACCTTGACATGGAATCTAATTGCTTCTTGTTGTTACTATGATGTCTCTATGCATTGGTGTTATGCTTCCATGTATCTCTTGATTGGTTGCCTTTTGGGTGGCATGCTGGTCCATAATAAGTTTGGTGATGCCCATGCTCTTTCCTTGATGGTTGTGGTCTCTTCAAGTGGTTTGGATGAAGATATATACCAACCTTAACTCTCAGTACTTATGACTTGGAATTTTCAAGATGTGGTTCATTTGAGACATTTAACTCCTTAACTTCTTCTTTCTGTTTATGCCCTGCATGGGGATTTTCTTCATGTCTTTATGTAGAATCTACTTCTAATTCAACTTCAAACTTTGCAAGAACTTCTTTAGTTGCCCCCGTGGGCCCTTCTTGCTTACTAAGAGACATATCATGTAGTGTAATTTTCTTTTTCTTGTACCAAAGTTTCACAAACTTCCTTTCCACATTAATATTAATTGTACCAATTGATTGCATCCAAGGATATCCAAGAATAACATACACACCATGCATATCTATGGCATGCAAATCAGAATGCAACACATATTTTTCCATTGTAATCTTCAAATCTTTAAAAATTTCAATAGTTTCACCTTCAACCTGTGTGCTTTGAATATTCTTTGCAAGTACTTGCAACTTTTTAGCCAAATGAACATTGATAAAATTATGGATGCAACTAGGGTTAATAGAAACAATAACCTTCTCTTGTTGAATGCATCCATGGACCTATAGTATAGAGTAGCCACATGAAAAGAAACCCTTGGTGTGTTCTTTATCCTTACCCTTGGCATGAGACCATTTGTCTAAAAATAAATTTTCAAATGCTTCATTGGAAAGTGCCATCATCTCTTCATAATCAAATGATTGCCACCATATGAGAGCATTGTCTTTGAAACCATAATATAGATGAGATTTCCACTTCTTTTTCCATACCGACTTGAAAAATTATATATATTCTTCAATATAGGGCCATCATCTTTTCCAGTAATATTTTTTTTCTTAGAAGATATATTCAACAAAAGCTAATGCTTAAAAATGACTTACTTTGAAAATTGTGCAACTATTTCCGGAAAAACCTTGAAAACCTGCTTATTTTAAAATGATGATAACTTCACTTCCCAGACTCCGTTTCAGACCATTTTTATTGAAATTGGGAATTTTTCCAAGAAAAATTCAAATATCCAATTGGTTTATGTATTTTATACTCATAAATTTTTAGAATTTATTCTGAAGTGCGCCACCCCCTTTTTCCCTTGAAAAAAATATGCAAAAAGAACCAAAATTTTCTTCCTTTATTTGGCTGAAGAAAGTGCTATGATACCAAATGTTATGTTCTCAGATATGAATATATAAAAGAGAACCAAATCACTCACATAAAATAATAAACACAATAAACATTGTAGAGAAAACCCTTGAGGTAGGGTAACACCGTATATTAATCCTTATGGAAGGATAACACTCCTCAAGCAATCCTTTCTTTTTACAATAACAATATTCTTCACCATGTTCATTATATTGCTCATACTCCCTTATATAATACTACCTAAGAAAATTCTAGAGAAGGAACCTTCTAATAAGTCTTCTCACATTTGTTATGCTCACACTACTACAATATATCTAATTACCATAATGGACCTTATTTAATAATATAGTGGACCTAGTCCACCTTACATTGAATGGCCTCCACTAATATCACTACGGGCCCTTCATCCCCCCATAACCCCCCTAGATACACTACAAAAGATTGTCAATCTTTATTGAGTTAAATGGTAGCCACCAATCATTGTCTCCCTTGAAGATAGTTGTGTCATTTTCTTACAGTTGGGATTTAACTTACCTAGTAGTCGTACCATGATTATGAGCCATCTACTCCTACGACTAGTTACTATTATAGTCACTATGGAGAGTGCTTCAATGCCTAATGCATTTTTTCACTATATCATTGGTCCTCTTGAGTTAGTGATTCCAAGTCATCATTATATTGTGCCATATTTTCAAGGGAAGTGTAAGCTTGAGTCCCATTCTCTAGTTTTGTTGACCTTTCATGTCAGCCACCCTTGCATTATTTGTACTTGGTGATTTATCTCTTTACATACTCTCTTAGTTACA
>ML790852.1:0-11383 GCA_009831015.1 Picea engelmannii
CACCAACTAGAAGGAAGCACCAACTCCCTGGTTTCTCTAGCAACAACTCCCCGGTGTTCCAGCACCAACTGGATGGAAGCACCAACTTCCAATCATACAGGCACCAACCTGTAAAACAGAGAACAACAGTTCTCCCTTGCACCACCCTGCCACCCTGGTTTTTCTGGCTACAACCAGATGGAAGCTACAACTCCCTTTGTTCAAGCACCCACTTGAACCTCTGAGCAGAACAATCCTCCCTAGCACCACCCTACCACCCTGAAATATAAAGTTTGTTATCTATAAATTTATCACAGTGATACAATATTTATCATTGGCTTACCAGGCTTATCACTGTTCTGTTATGCTGCTCTGTTCTCCTGTATCAGTGTCTCTTTGTCTGCATCTTCTTACAATTTTTGATCTTCTGTTTTTCTCTACCAGAGCACCTCAGCCTTCCTTTAGTGTCTCACTATCTTGTTGCACACATGCCTTGCGCTTTCAGTGCTTCTACCTTTTATACTCTATGCGCCATGTCCATTCAATGCACCATTCCTCTTCTCTGTATTTCAGTTGCTGCACACTCCTCCTTATACACTCTTTAATCCCTCACAACAAAAACAACCCCTCTCTTCTTTGTTCTACATACTTATGGTCTTGGTGCAACTTGTGCATGTTTTCTCTCCATGTCGAGTGCTCTGCCCAATCATAATTTCCACTCTTCATCTTCTCTGGCAGTTAGATCCATGTCTCCATCATCACTGGGTGTTAAGCCGAGATTCCTAAGCCTATCTCGCAATTGAGACTCTTTGTCTTCTCTATCAAAGTCGAGTTAATCCTCTCTGTTGTAATTACAGGCTCCAACACTCTTCCATCTGTCAACCACCTCTAAGAATAATCTTCATTCGACTGGAAGATGCCTCGAGCCTCTTCATCTTCTCTGGCGATCATATTGAAGCCTGTTTGATTTCTTTGAAAAAAACCATCAGTCGTTTCTGGCAGTCACAATCTGAAGTGAAACAGTAGCTCTCCGGTCACACTTAAATTCACCTGCACCGTTGGATTGGATCTGTAGGATCTTGCATTTAATTCGCATTTCGGCATTTCGGGATTTCGGCATTCATGTGGTAGAGTTTCTTGACGCTCCATGTCGAGGTCCCTGAAACTCCAAAATTGAGCTTGGTTGCACTAGATCCTTCCTTCATCTTCCGTCGATGTGACCAATGGTTGTGACCACAGGCTGAGCCAAAACGTGTTTCACATTTCGACAATTCGGCAATCTTGTTGTGAGGCATCTCGACTCTCCAAGTCGCGATCTCTAAAACTCTGAAATGGAGCTTGCCGCTTCAAGATTTTCTCTACAGCTCTTCGACCATATGACTATGAGAGGTGACCGAGCGCTTATCCATATAGTGCTTTCGTGATTTCGCTTTTCGGCACTTCGGCGTTCTTGTGGCGATGAGTTCTTGATGCTCCATATCCCGGTATCCGAAGCTCTGAAATGGAATCTTTGACATTTCGCAATATCACATTTCGCGACTTCGGGTTTAGCGACTTCGGGACTCCTGTAGTAATATTTCTTGACATCCCCAACTCTCGGTATCCGAAATAGTCCTTCTTCTTCCGAGATTTCAGCGTTTCGCATTTCGTGATTCCGGGACTCCTGATGATGAAGAGTGTTGACTCTTCCAACTCACAGTACCCGAAATTGTCCTCCTTCTTCCGGGATTTCGGCGTTTCGCATTTCACGATTCCAGGACTCCTGATGATGAAGAGTGTTGACTCTTCCAACTCCCGGTACCCGAAATTGTCCTCCTTCTTCTGGGATTTCGGTGTTTCGCATTTCGCGATTCTGGGACTCCTGATGATGAAGAGTCTTGACTCTTCCAACTCCTGGTATCCGAAACTCCGAAATGGAGTTATTTCCTGGTCTGGGACACTCTTCGTTTATGTGCCTATTTCGGGAGTTCGGGATTCCGGATTTCTCAACCACGGGACTCCTGTGTTGAAGGGTCTCAACTCTTGACTTCTCAATCTCTCGGTATCCGAAACTCCGAAATGGAGTAATTTCTCAATCTGCAAGACTCTTGTTGATGTGCCCCTTTCGGGATTTCGGATTTCGCAAATCCGGGACTCCTGTGTTGAAGAGTCTCAACTTCTTGACTTCTCAATTTCCCGGTATCCGAAACTCCGAAGTGGAGTTTACGCTTTTGATCTTTCCTTGCCATTATCCCTGCGTTGTTGATCTTCCTTGCCTGCTTGTTTTCCATCAAATGAACAAGCACACTCTACGTGCACCATTGCACTTTCTCTTCTGAGCTTACGTTGTCCTTGTTTTTCCATCGCTGCATATTCTAATCTTGCCATCAATGACAAGCACACATGCCTGATAAACATGCCAACACACTTTTGGGGTTGTCTAAAGCCTCACACATTCTCCATGTGGATATGGGTGGCCTTTCGCCTAATCAAACTATCCTATTTTGTATGTTTTCATGTCATCACATCTTGTTGTACTTTCAGGGATGTTTTGGGGCCCTGAACATTATTTTTTTGTCTCGCCACAGTCAAACTATAGACGGAGTCAGATTCTAATAGTGGAATGTCTAGTTCTCTGAAATACCTTTCCAATCGACTATCGCGCACCTAAAACAGAGGTCGTATGCAAAAGTTATGACCCTAGGAAGTTGAGGTACCAAATTACACCAACTTACCCATAGGGCCCACATGACTTTTGGCATTTCACCTTCTAGGGTTAGGTATTTGGATGTCTAGGGTTTTGGCATTCATGAGTAATATGAAAAGGGCCTATGGAGCCTCATTGTAATCCATTCTTCTCAGACGGATGTGTGTAGCATCCACATCTCTTCTCAGAGATAACTACCACCATTCGAGCAAGTTTCAGTTCTGCAGTTTTACAGTGTCAACCTATTTCATTATTTAATAGAAGTTATTGTTCACTAGATATTTGTGTTATTCCTCCTATCTCTGTGTTTATTGTATTCAGTCTATTAATTAGTTGGTTCCACTCCTAAATCTGGATCAGTGGTACTAGAGCGATCTGCTCTTCATTTATTTTTCTTCGTGCATGTCCCCAACAAGGTCCGGGTACAAGAAGTTGGGACTCGAACCCATCAATCCATTACCAGATCGACCGTGTTGAGCTCGACAACAACCCATGGGAGACAAAAAGAAATATGATGGAGCAGGAGATCCTATTAAAATGTTGCTCAAGGAAGCCCTCGCATGACAAAGGAACGAAATGATGGACAACTTCGCGCAAATCCTTCGATGGCTGCCCACGAGAGAAGCATCTTCATCAAGCGGCCATGCAACCCCCTTCAAGGTACAGGTAAATTTTGATATTCCATTATTTGAAGGACTAATAGATGCGGATATTGTAGATAAATGGTTGAATCTTCTCGAAGGATACTTTTTGGTCCACAATTTTTCCGATAGGGAAAATATCACTCTTTCACTCCTCGAGGTCGTTCCCCATGTGAAAGACTGGTGGGATACTTAATCTGAGCAAAGGTACGTGGATGAATCTGCAATTTTTGTGGTGGCCCCTACATGGTATTCCTTTTGGGACGCCATTAAAGAACAATACTACCCTGTTCTAGGACCAGTACACCAGATGGACCACCCTACGTCAAGAAAGGGACCAGACAGTACCAGACTTCACCAATATTTTCCATACCCTACGCAACAAATTGGGTATCAAATATTTTGAGCGTCGTCTAGTGCCCAAATACCATGGTTGTTTGCATTGATATATTCAAACATAAATGGAGTTCCTGGACATCGCCTCATTGGGCACTGCTTATAGATACGTTGTCAAGATCGAGCAAACACTTAAGCAGAAACGACGAGAGTTTGGATCTACAAACCCCTCACATCCGAAGCAGGGAAAAGGCATCTTGAACCCACACAGCAAGGGACCAAGTGTAGATGGTCACCTTCAAGACCATCCATCCAAGCCGCAACACAAGAATGGCAGTGAAAAGACGAAGAAGGACAAGGGAAAATGGTGTGAGTACCATAAAATTCCTTGGCACAACATCGACGAATGTCGCTCCAAGAAGTCCCTCGTGGTCGATCTGAAGGCTTTCGAGTCAGAGACCGATTTTGATTCCGAGTCAAATCATGAAGGAGGGAAGTGGATTATCGATGTTGAACCCAGTGCCATGGCCGCTACCACCAAAATCCAGCCAAGAGAACCAGAAGAACTAGAGGAAGGGGAACGCCTCTTTCACTCGCAGATGTGGTTCAAGGGGGATTCAATTCATTTCGTTGTCGACAACAGTAGTTAGAAGAACCTGATTTCAACAGAGGTCATCAAGCGGCTGCACCTGCCAACGACACCGCACCCACAACCCTACACCATCGGTTGGCTTCATCAAGGAAGAGGTCTCTACGTCGACCAACAATGTCGTCTGCCCTACGACATCAAGCCTTTCAAAGATGAGGTACTATGTGATATTGCTCCCCTTGAAGTTTGTGATGTTCTTTTAGGACAACCATATTTGTGGAAGCATCATGTTGTGTATGAGCCTAGACCCCGCAATGTTATTATTACTTTGGGTAGAAAATTGTATAGGATCCCAGAGGTGGCACCACCTACTACTATTTCTTTAATTTTTGCTAAGCAATGCAGTAAGGTCATTTCACAGACTGAGAAGTTCATCTTCTTTGTGATATGTTCTCATAGTAAGCAGAAGGTCGCCACCACATCCGTGGCCTCTACACAACACCTCTCTTTGAAGCAGAAGCAAGTGGACGGGATCATGGAAGAATACAGAGACATCTCCGCCTCACCTACAGGGGTACGGACACACTGCCAAGTCAAGCATCCCATTTATCTGACCCCCGGCGCACCTCTACCTAATGGGCCAGTCTATCGACGCTCGCTGATGGAGAATGACGAAATTGGGTGTCATATCCAAAAGCTTCTTCAAAAAGGGAACATCAGAACCAACTCCTTACCTTGCGGAAGCCCGATTGTACTGGTGCAGAAGAAGGATGTGACTTGGCGACTTTGCATTGATTACAGAGCCTTAAACAAAATCACAGTCAGGAACCGCTACCCCATTCCCAATATTGATGACCTTCTTGACCAACTCAAGGGGGAAACTTTCTTTGGTAAGATTGACCTGAAGTCTGGCTACCACCAGGTTCCCATCGAACCAACTGATGTCTGGAAGACAACCTTCAAGTCTAAAGAAGGTCTCTACTAATGGATAGTCTTGCCCTTTGGCTTAACAAATGCACCAACCACTTTCATTAGGTTGATGGATGATGTATTGAGACCCTTCACCAACTCCTTTGTGGTAGTATATTTGGATGACATCCTCATCTTCAGTAGAACGTGGGAGGAGCACATGCGCCATATTCAGTAGGTTTTGAGCACTCTACAACAACACAAGCTTTATGCCAATTTAGAAAAATGTTCTTTTGACATGAACAGGGTCCAATACCTGGGCTACATTGTTGCTGAGCATGGGTACATGTTGATCCAGCTAAGATCCAATTCATCCGTGACTGGCTAGCCCCGACCACACTAACCGAGCTTCGGAGCTTCTTGGGTCTCGCTAATTTCTACCGACGGTTCGTGTTGGGATTCTCCCATATTGCATGGGCCCTCAACCAGGTGACCAAGGGCGGTGGTAGGGCCAAGTTCGTATGGGCGAAGGAGAAACAACAAGCATTCGAGGATTTGAACATTGCTTGTGCTCAGCTCCAGTACTCTCCTTGCCCGATCTGCAACACCCATTTGAGATTGAGACTGATGCATCTGACTATGTTGTGGGCGCAGTTCTCACTCAGCATGGGCATCATGTGGCATACCATAGTGAGACACTCTCCGATATTGTCTGAAAATACCCCGCCTATGACAAGGAAATGTATTCCATTGTACAATCTTGTCGTCAATGGACACATTACATTTTGGGAAAAGAGACAATCATACACACTGATCACAAGCCTCTGCAGTTCATACAGACACAGGGGAAATTGCAGAACGACCTCCATCAGAAGTGGTCCACCTACCTACAACAACTCCATCTCAACATCAAGTATAAGACAGGTATCTCCAATCCTATCACTGACTGCCTCAGTCGGCCCCCTGTGGCTGCACTCACCACTGTGCTCCAGTCCCACGGACATGAAGCATTGGAGTGGCCCCAAATTTATCAGCAAGATCCAGACTTCACCACCACATATCAGCTCTTGGGTACAAGCACCACTTTCACTGATTTTCACATTCAGAACAAACTCTTATGCCACTTGGGCCATCTCTATGTTCCTACAAGTGAGCATGCAAAGTTGATTTTGGAAGCCCACTATAGTCAGGTGGCAGGACATTTTGGCATAGAGAAAAATGTGGTTGTTCTCCAGAAAAAAATTTATTGGCCAAAACTTCGACAAAACGTCAGCAAGTATATCATATTTTGCATTACCTGCGTCATTGCCAAGACAGTCATAAAGAAGCAAGGCTTATACATGCCTCTTCCTATTCTCGAGAAGCCGTGGGAATCCATCTCAATGGATTACATGTCTGGTTTGTCGTCCACCAAGCACGGGAATGACTGTGTGTTTGTGGTCGTTGATCGGTTTTCAAAGATGGCCATCCTCACAACTTGTAAGAAGAATGTCACAATGGCAGAGACTGCCAAGATCTTCTTCGAACAAGTTTGGGTCCACTTTGGGATACCATAGACCATCATCTCCGATTGAGACAACAGGTTCCTCAACACCTTTTGGTTGAGTCTCTAGTCTCTGTTGGACACCAAGCTCAAAAAATCCACTTCTTTCCACCCCCAAACCGATGGCCAAAACGAGGTCGTCAATCGGATGATTGTGCACATCCTTCACATGTACAATTCTAAGCATCCCCATACATGGGACAAGAGTCTTCCATATGTCCAACACAACTACAACAGGGCTCTCCATAGTTCCATCGACCATATCCCATTTCAGGTGGGTCTGGGATTCCAACCCTTGGGACCCATTGATGTTGCACTTCCTCTTGCAACCACACATGCAGACTCTTCCCCTGATCAGTCTACAATCGACAAAGCCACCAGATTCATTGAGCAGATTCAACACATCCACCAACAAGTCTGAGAGATTTTGCAGAAATCCAATGCTAAGTACAAGCAGCGCCATGATCAACATAGGGTACCACGCCAGTTTCAGGTTGGTGACAAACTCTAGTTACATTTGCAGAAGGAGCGTCTCATCGCGCCCCATCAGAAGCTTCTCCCACTTCATTATGGGCCTTACACTATCACCAAGGTTGTGGGTAGCAATGCTTTTGAGATCAACACTCCACCCTTCCTTGATTTGCATCCAGTATTCAATGTGGACCTCCTTCGACCATATTTTCCACCGTTGTTGGACACCTCTGAGATCGTTGAATAACTGACTCCAACAGAGCTCAACCTTGATTGCATGGAACAAGCATCCACCGATCAGATTGTGAGCACACAGGTCAAGGGCACTCGCCAGCAACGAATCCAGCTTTGTCGGGTTGTCAAGACAGGGCAACTCCTACACCAAGGCAAGTGGCTCACTCGGGGAAAAATCCAGCAGAAGTTTCCTCGCCTAATGGGGGAACTCAATGCAACGAAGACCTTTGCTTCCTAAGGGGGGAGGATTGATCTAGATGGATATTGGGGGCCACCCATTTATTCCAATTGGCTCCTTGTGTCCATTTTTGTTCAGCACGTATTTTTGTACTGCTTTATAATTGTGAGTTCTACACTTCTAGGGATGTCTGAAACCTCATACATTCTCCAAGTGGATACGGGTGGCCTCTCACCTAATCCAACTGGCCTATTTTATATGTTTCATGTCAGCACATCTTTTTGTACTTTCAGGTTTATTTTGGGGCCCTGGACATTTGTTTTTTGTATCGTCACAACCAAAATGTACACAAATTCAGAGTCTGATGGTGGAATGTGTATTTCTTTGAAAGACCTTTCCAACGGGCTATCACGGGCTTAAAACGAAGGTCGTATGCAAAAGTTATGACCCTAGGAAGTTGAGGTGCCAAATTACACCAACTTACCCATAGGGCCCACATGGATTTTTGTGTTTCACCTTCTAGGGTTAGGTTTTTGGATGTCTAGGGTTTTGGAATTCATGAGTAATATGAAAAGGGCCTATGGAGCCTCATTGTAATCCATTCTACTCAGACTGATGCGTGTAGCAGCCACATCTCTTCTCAGAGATAGCTACCACCATTCGAGCAAGTTTCAATTCTGCAGTTTTACAGTTTCAGCCTATTTCATTATTTAATAGAAGTTATTGTTTACTGGATATTTGTGTTATTCATCCTATCTCTGTGTTTATTATATTCAGTATGTTAATCAGTTCATTCCATTCCCAAATCTGGATCATTTAGTGACCACTTTTGCGCCTCTTAGCCCCTTTTCCCATGAGACTATAGTTTAGAAGGTCAACTAGACTACTAAGTCTCTCAAGACCCTTGTTAAGAAGAGGGGGGCATTATAGTCTCCCCTACTGGAAATTGCTTGCGCACAAGCAATCCTAAATATGTCCATTGTAGAACATGTTCACTTTCCCAAGTGGCATCCTCTATAGGCAATTTTTTCCATTTGACCAAGTATTCCTTGATGTATTTGTTCCTTAGCTTTTTCGCCCTCACCTACAAGACCTCTTCTGGAGTCAAAATAAGATGTTCTTCTTCATCTACTGGTGGTAATCCCTTATTAGCTACAACATTCTACCCCAATGCCCTTTTTAGGTATGATACATGGAAGACATTACATATTTTAATTCGATGTGGTAGTTCTAACTCATATGCAACTGCCCCCACCTTCCTTTCACCCTGTAAGGCCCATAAAAGTGGGGTTTGAGATTTTCAGTGCCATTTTTCTTAATGGATGCCTGCACGTATGGTTGTAGCCTCAAATATACCAAGTCCCCTACCTCAATAGTATGCTCCACTCTGTGCTTATCTACATATAATTTATGTTGGTTTTGAACCTTTTGCAAATGATCTTTTAGTTCTTTAACGATGTCTTGGATTTCCTGTATCCACTCCTTAGTGATAGGAGCTTTGTAAGGACATTTAGACACTTAGGAGTTAGTTAAGATCTACTTGGTATAATATGTCGTTAGCTAAAAGTGTGTTTCTTTAATATGCATTAGTATGCATTTGTAGTTAGGAAATCTGACGGTCACGGTATGTTCCTGACATAGAGTGATCTAACGGTTCATATTCTCCTCGATCTTAACGGCCATTGATCCATTGCTTAGCACCCAATTGTTCCATGATCTCTATTTAAATAGCATGAAGGGTCATTTTCCGATGATCGATTATGAGAAACTCTCTTGTAAAATCTCTTTGTAATATTTTTCTTTTGCATTAATAAATTGTTCCAAGTGGCCGCATTGGCTAGGGCCGTGGATGTTTCCTCATAGGGGTTTTACCACGTCAAAACATCAGTGTGTTGATCTTTGATCTGGTTGTGTGAGTGGTTACTCAATGTGTTCATCCTTTGTTGGAATACCCGTGTTTTCGAACATGGTATCAGAGCATGTTTGAAGACTCGCTCCTGTTGTAGATCGAGATCATGAAGCCAAGTTGCCTCATCTCAATTTTCTGTCATTTTCATACATTTATGGGCTAAGAGGACCATTGCATTGCGTTCGGAGCGCTCTTTTCAGTGAGGGAAACTTTTCGTTTCACTCAAAAAGGTTTTCGGTTTCCCAATATACGGCCATTTCAATAACATACAAAGGTATAAAGTGTTGATTAAGGTTAGTTGTCATTGATGTCAACCCTTGAAGAAATCCCCGCAACACAAAGGTTTGGGTAATGGACCCAAGATTGTTTGATGTAAAGATGACTCATTGTTGTCTTGTCATGGTTGATAAGAAGTAAATATGGATGAACTCCAAAGTGGTCCCCTTATGGTGAAAGCTCTCACGGGAAGAGGTTTTGCGGAGTAAGAGAACACATTCTTAATTGTGGAATAATGATATGAAGGACAATGAATTTTTTAGGTAAACTATCCTAGATGGATGGTGCTTGTCATTCCATTTCCAGTGGTATGTGGAACGTCACATAACTCCTCACGGTTAGAGATTTATGGCCATGAGAATTTGGAGACCCCAGGTTTGGGTAATGGACCAAGTTTGTTTGATGGATATCGGTATGAGTTATGATATATTTTCATATAATAAGTTTGTTTGTTGGATAACACTCTACAAGGTCGCTCTCTAGAATAAGCCAAAATTCAACAAGGTGTTCCATTTTTGCCATAACTCCTTTTCTGAGAGGTTCCAAGTAGTGACACCTGGAGGAATTTCATAAAACACATTGAAGAACATTGTGTATGAGTTTCCAATCTTTATTCATTATAGGTACAAAGTTATGATTATTTCAAGTTAGGGTTGTTGACTAATCCAAAACTAGTCTTGTAAGACTAAAGAAACGTTTGATGAAAATGCTAGTCTCTTGCTGTTAAATTTAAGGAAGGTTTGCAGATATGTGATAATGTACACCAGGTACATCACAGAGTTACAAATCATATTTGGATGATGAAATTGATGAGGGCTTTTGGTTGAGGTACAAGTTGGGTACATGGTTGAGACAAGTAGTTGATGAGTTGGCACATACATGAGGTGTATAGTTGATGATGTTGGTACATATTGATGAGTCGTAGTTGATGAGTACTTGACACATGATTGGTACATACTTGGTACATGGTTGGTTACACTTGTTTATGGTACATGTTGATTATAGGTTGATGCAGGGTTGATCCATGTTTCAAGTTTATTGGTACATGTTTACAACGGTATATCTCACAATGATAGTGTGACAGTGGTTCCATCATTCTACTTTTACTTCAGGGCGATTAGACAGGGCAAGGACAGGTGGTTGTAGCCGGAGAACATAGGGGGTTGTAGCCTCCTTCTGGTTGTAGCCAGAGAATTGGGGAGTTGGAGCTTCCCTCGGGTTGTAGCCTAAGATACTAGGGAGTTGGAGCCTCTTTCCAGTTGCAGCTAGAAAACAAAGGAATTTGGTGCTTCCAATGAATGTAATTCTTCAAGACATATAAGAAAAAGAATTCCGTGGTTTTCTCCCGATTTGGGTTTCCATGTAAAACACTGGTGTACTGTGTATGTGTATGTTTGTTCATTTGTTCATTACTTATTTACTTTGCAGTTATTGGATGATAATGCTTCATTGATATAACACTTGGATTATATGGTTAAAAATGATTAAATTGCTCTATTATTGATTCAACCCCCCTCTCAATAATCCAACAATTGGTATCAGAGCAAGTTCCTTCAGAAATCAGTTTAACCACTGAAAGGTAGATCATGGAGAGTACCAACTCATATAAAAATGGAATACCACAGTTTGATG
>ML790852.1:18458-30845 GCA_009831015.1 Picea engelmannii
AATCTTGCTAGGTCATTCTCTTCAAGAATGAGGCCAATCCTATACTTCCAGGCACGGAAGTTTTCCACTCCTTCTAACATGTCAACAAGCTTAACGCTTGCAGACATCTTTACCTAGAGCTAGGAAAATGACCGAAAAATGAAAGTGCTCAAAATCAAAAACTGAACTTACCAGGAGGTGCGCTTGGCTGAGGTGAGTAGCTTGGTGTGTTTGGATCTGAGAAAATCCAACTTTTTCTTCTTCAAATTTGATCTGCGGATTTTTGGACTGGTGCTTCTAGTACCTCTGGTACTCTGGTATTTCTGGTACTTCTGGTACACTGGTTTTCTGGTACTTCTGGTAGTTTGTGAAACTAGGGTTTCACTTTCCGAGAGATCCAGCCACTAAAAAGGTGCGTTGAGAGTGCCAAACTGATCCTTAGGGGAGGGTGCACTTTTCTAGATGGTTTTGGGGCTGAAAAGCTTCACCATCAAAAAGCCCTAATTTTCATGTACGGTAACAATGACGTTTTTCACTTGTGAAACATGCTTCCTTCAGCTTGGCTCTGATACCATGTTAATGTTTAAGCCATTATTATAGATGTTTGCATTTCATTAGATAACAATAGCATAATCCAAGATCACTCAGAAATACACAATCACAAGAGACACAGCATTTATCCTGGGAAACCCTCTAGGAGAAGAAAACCCAGCAAAACTTCCTTAATATAGATAGCCAACACAATGCCAAGAGATCTCTTAAGCTAATACAAAAAGTCCTCTCCCAGATATGCGCCACTCTCTCTCTCCTTCTTCTCCGGTAGCAGATCTGAACATGTCTCTCAAATGAGCAAGTGAGTTGTGTGTCTAAGTGAGGCGCTAGCCTCCTTATATATACAAGTCTGGCACGTGTGAAGTGTCTCTTCACTGGCTGGGCCGACTTCTCAGATTGGGTGAGTAAACCCACCTTTATTATATTTCTGGGTCTCTTTAATATCTGTTGGGGCCGACTTCTTATTCTGCCTATTACAATTGTCTTTTGACCAATCCGCAAAAGGGGATTTGGTCATATTACAATAACCGACATGATCAATCCACAATGGAGATTGATCCTATGAATAATATATCAATAATAATAAGAATACTCTTTGCAGTTACATTATTTCAATACTAGAGATCAGAGCCGAGATTGTTTTAGCCAAGGTCGACGTCCGAGTCCTGAGACATTTTATCTCTGATGAGGAGGTGTTGCACTTAATGAGCTCGTGGATTCCAAATCCAGGCACCACTCGGGCTCGAAATTCTCAATATTTGAAGACAATTGATATTTACTAGCATGTCAAAATGTTGATGGGTCACGTTCTGGTCGAGCGACATGAGGCACACCAAGAAATCTTGCTGCAACTCGATGATGTGCAGTTGCAAGTCAAATTGGTTGATCACAAGATGAACTTGATAGCAGACAAGTTGGCTGACCTAGACCGGACCAACCTAGACTTTCCCCAACCTCAGGTGCATATTGTCGAGGATCATCCTGCTGCTTAATTTTCATGGTTTTTAGTTTGCTTAGTTTGTTCACTATAGGAGGCTTGGGTGTCTATACCCCACCTCATTGCAGTCATTTAGATGATAGACAACAGCTAGTTTTTTGTATAAATGACAATTATAAGTTCTATTTTGTTCAGTCTTATAGCTTTAAGAGATAGAAGCTCCATAAACTTATAGACAAGTCGATGCATTGCTGCTGGTCTGGTTTCCCAAGCGGCAAACCAGCAGCAAAGTTTTTGTATAATATTTTTACGGCAATATAAAAACAGAGGATAGCTTACGAAAAAAAATTGGGACGGTCATATGGATTTTCACCACCAGGTAAAGGCATGGTAGCCATCAGCACTAATCTATTTATTATAATTCTCTTGATCACTGAATTCTATACTATCCTAGCGTTTTCGTGTGACTTTTCAAGAATATATGTGTAGTATATATGTGAAGGACCAAGGTGCATAATTCCGTGGGAAAGTCCTATGTCATTTATTATGTGACTGATTTTGGATGGATGAATACTTGATATGTCTCTTCAACTATATACTGCAAACTGCCCGAAGCAATTATTTTTACAGGCTTATATTCTAGTAAATGCAAAGACAATTTCAACCCCCTCTGGTCCCAAAAGAAAGAAAAAACCTATACAAAGGTTGAATCCATCACAGGTGTCAAATTATCACATAAATTAGATAAAGAAGGCTTTAATAAGTGTAAAACAAAGGCAAGAGAAGCATAAAACGACCTCAATTTCATTCCAAGTAGGAGACAGAGTATGGCACATTACTTAAAAAAAAAACAAGGATTTCATGAGCACGATTGAAAGGTTAAACCTATCCACTGCCACTGAGGAGTTTGGAACATGCAATATTGTGGAAGCCATTGAAGAAAACGCATTCCATTTGGACTTTATCACCATACATACATATTTTGTACATGAACTTATGGTGCTGTAGGAATCGGAGTCGGTGGCATGCGTTACCTTCAAAACTGAAACGGCGACCTCGTCTTCCCCGTGGCCGTTACTCAGACATAGTAGTTTCTTTGTCTGCCCTCCAGCCTCTCCCGCCTTCACACTTACGAGCCTTCCCCCTCCTGTGCTCCTCTTATTATTATTTACATTTATTGTTGGGGACGGTGGGCATGAACATGACAGTGAACTCCAACCAGCCAGCTGAGTCGCCATTTCTCCTCCCTTCCTTTGATGATCATATACGCCCGGGAACTCATAATATTTATTAACATATGCAACAACAATTTTGCACAATCTACGGTCACACTGCTATCGTTTGGCCAACTCTATTCATAAAATTTTAAATATAAAACTAATGAACCCAATTGGCCAACTCTATTCATAAAATTTTAAATATAAAACTAATGAACCCAACATGATGAGACCTTCCACAAATCAAAAATTAATAAAACTAATGAACCCAACATGATTATACCATCAACAAATCAAAAATTAAAAAATCATATTGTGGAATTTTCGATTTATCATATAATATAATTTAATTGAGTCATCATGGTGCGTTCATACTAGATTGGCTTATCAATATGCAATCATACCAGTCTGTCTTAATGCACACGATTCCATCAAAACTCCGTAGTTAAGAGTGTTTGGATAGAGTAATAATTACTTGAGTATAGCAACAACAATTATTTAAATCCCTCTTTTAATACGTTATATTTTAATATTCAAAATATTATTAATTTATTTTATGAAAGGGATCAGATCTTTCAAACTATTAATTTTTTATTTTGTAGTACTAAACTTAATAATTAATTTAAAATCCCTCTCTCGAAATTTACGCGCTCTAGGTCTAAGCTCTGCAACTCACAGTACCTTAAGATCCCAACAATGGCAGTCGATTCAGGAGGGGGTATCACCCCCTCCTATCACAACATTGTAGTAGGAAGTAACAAATCTCCCCTCAACAACCTAAGCAAATCTACACCTGGAAACCAGTCGAAACCTTCTCCCATGGAGGAAGAACCAAAAGGCAATGCAGCGACCCAAGAATCAACGACACCTCAACCTTAGCAAACTATCAACAAAATGGAAGAAAGAAAATCCAACACCTGCATCCCACAGACTAACGAAACACCACAATTTGAGATCAAATCTACTAAGATCGATGATACCATTTAATACATGTAAGACCATGTATTGATTTGTAATTTTATGGGTCTATGGCCATAAAAAAAAGCCATGTTATGGTGGATTAAAACCTATTGGAAGCCAAAGGGAGAGGTAGATCTCAAACTTGGCTCAAAAGGATTTTTCACGGTTATTTTCAATTCAATTGAAGACACAGAGCGGAGCTTCCAGAACAGACGCTACTTCTTTAATTCAGCTAGTCTCTACAACCGCCTCTAAAAAGAAAAATTTAGCACGGAGAAAGAACATTTTGTTGTTGCCTCAGTCTGTATCCGTCTTTACTCGTTGCCCTAGGAATATTAGGATCTAGAAATTCTGGAAGGAATAGGTAATACCCTAGGTACTTTCGTCATAATCGCAGATGCAACTCATAAGGGTAGATGATCCAGGGGAATCCAAGAATGCTCATAGAGGTCGAGGAGGATGTGGAACGCTCACAAAGGTCCAGGAGGATCCATAAATACTCAAAATTTGATCGTCTCAAATGCTATCAAAAACAACATCAATGCGTAGAGCTCGGTGATAGCTTTCCAACGGCACAAAAATTGCCTCAAACGAAGTTCGTATGCAAAAGATATGGCTAGTCAAAATTCAAGTCAACCAAGGCAAAAAAGGCAAAAGTCAAAGGGTCAAAGTTGACATGTGTCACCACTGCAAGCGTGACAAGTGGCATGACCATACAAGTCGTACGGTGCTAATGTAGGAAACCTCATATGGCGACAAGTGGCAGGCAGGTGATGTGGCATGTCGAGTTGGCAAAGTGACTTGGCAATCCAAGCGAACCAGTTATGTGTTGACACATGGCAAGGGATAGACCAATGAGAGGTTGCCATGTGGCGACCTCCCATTGGCCAATTATGGTTTTTTAATGTCCCCCTCTTCTTGAGAGACTTAGTAGTCTAGTTGCCCCTCTAGACTATAGTCTCATGGGAAAAAGGGGATAAGAGGCACAAAAGTGGTCACTAAAGGAGTAAAGATTATATTATTAAAGTGACTTTGGTAAAAAGCAAATTAAAAGATAATTGACTGAGATGAGGACATAAAGTAATAACCTTAGAAGTAAATTAATTAATTTAAGTGAAAATTTTAGGATGGAGGTTGAAAAGGGAGAGGAGGGTGCCTCACTCCGCATTCATGACATTTTCTCATTTGCATTTTGAGCTCTGCAGTTTAGATGTCTTGAGAGTTTCGAGTAAACAAACCCTAGAGATTAGCAAGGAGGTGAAAAATTCATTTGTTCTTGATCCAAGCTTGGTCAAGGTGGTGAAAGATCCCACCCTCACCATTCTACTCAGTTTTAGATCAATCTTAGAAGGATTTTGTGGAAGCAGGGCATAGTTTTGGAGGGGTTTTGCAGGTAGGGCGCAATGTGAGAGAAGGAAGTGTTTGATCTACCTAGGAGGAGGTAGATCTGAGGCCAAACACTATCTAGAAGGATTTGTCATCACCCAAGTGTCATTTCTCATCATTTCTTAAGGGAATTTCTCTGCATATTGATTATTTCTCTTGGTTGGGCAAATTTTTGAAGGAGGGTGCATCTTCTCTTGGAGGTTCAATGCGTTGGAGGGTTAGATCTCACAGTGTAGCTGGAGGATCTCATCATATGTGTTCTACATCATCAGATATATAGATCTACAATCTTTTCCCAGGGTTTGGAGGTCAGAAGAGAGGAGGTTGAAATACCTAGGATCCCTACAGCCAAGCAGTGCACAACTCAGCCAGTTTGGGGTGTCAAATCGAAGAAGAAAAAGAAATCGATCTTGTTTACGCTTGCACGCAGCCATTGGGATTTTGGATCACTCACGACTTATTTTATTGTACCTGGGAGGCATCTTCAGCCATAACTTTTGCATTCCTACTATATTCTTCCATATCTATATATCTCTTGTATGGAGGTTGGCTTACTAAATAAATAAAGGTCAGATATGAAGTTTTTGGTTATTCCATTGTGTTATTGTCTTGTATCTTGTTGTTTTCATCTATTATCTTCCATATATATTCTATATGCTGTGAAATTTTGGGAAACAACTCCAGCGCAACGTGGGGGACACAATCTGTAAAAACACTCACAAACAACTCACAAAAACAATTAAAAATCCCTTTATGTTCCTAGCAAATCTGCTTGGGAACATTACAATGGTATCGGAGCGAATATCCTTGCTAGCGTGTGATTTAATTGATTATTGGAAGGAGAGGCCGAGGAAGATAGCCTTTACTAGAGTCACCAAAAGGGGAAGAGACAGAAAGCAGCATGGGGGAAAGACAAGAAACATGTGCTGACAATGATAAGGAAGTATGGGTGAACATGTTTCAGGAAATGAAGCTCTCCATGGATAGGACATAGTTTGATTTATAGCATCAAATGCAAGAAACTCAGAAACACTTGTCAAGGAAACGGGATGAGGTCAAGACAACTTTGACAGATATAAACACCACTCTGAAGGAAGGACAAGAGAAGATTAACTTATCTTCTCATGCACACGGCTCATGGTAGAGAGCCTCAAAGAAATGGGGGTAACAATGGAGCTACTGGATCCCATGGAGGAGAAGGGCATTACACAAAGACCAGACACTGAAACCCCTATGAAGGCCAAAGCTTATTTGGAGGTGCTCATAACAGAATGCTAGGTAATAGCAGGGATACACCAAGACCTTACATGCCTAGTTTCTTGGATGGGCATCAGCAAGGATTGCAGGGTCATGGGGATATAGAAGACAACTTTGATCTGTATGAGAGAGAGTATGCAACACTAAGCGCAAGTTTCAGGAGGCATATCACACTTTTAGAATATTGTGGAATAAGAGGAAGACCTAGGGAGTTTCAAAGGGGGAATTATGACCTAGGGCACAGGGCAAGAAAGATGGAGATTCCACCATTTGATGGGACAACCAAGTTGTTTGCCAAGGTGTCGATGCAAAAGTTGGATGCTTACCTACAATTGAATCCCATGATGGAGTTGGATGCCATCAAATTTGCTACACTATATTTGGAGGGTAAATCCCATGAGTGGTGGTTTCATGGGATGACTACCCTCAGGCATGAGCATATCATCTCCTACAGGGAATTTACACAAAGGCTCATGGATAGGTTTGACGAGGATAACCCAGAACTTCACTTCATAGAACTCACTCAACTTAGACAAACAGGTTCGATTGAGGCACTCATAGAATAATTTTAGATAATAACAGTGATGGTTCCTGGTGTATCAATGGCTAGATTACCGATGCTTTTTCTTGAGGGGCTAACAGAGCCCTTGTGTGGGTGGGTCAAGGATTTTAAGCCTACCAACTTACAAGATGTGATTTGGAAGACCAAGGATTTGGCAGGGGCATCTCAGAAACACAAGTTCGCCCCACGACCACCTATTGTTCCTAAAGGAAATGAGTCAAGATTTGTAGATAAATGTAAGGGAAAGTTAGATGAGGCCACTAGGAGAGAGTTGAAGAGAAAACAACTACGTTTTACTTGCAAAGAACCTTGGGAACCAGGACATAAATGTTGGGAAAGGGAAAGATACACTAAATTGAGGTAATCTCAGATAGTGAGGAGGAGGAAGATGAGGTTAGGCACATTCAGAACATGGAGGTAACTCCAACCGATGAAGAGCATGTACAAGAGGAAGGTGAAGAGGAGATAATGTGCAACCAACCAGGGATTAAGAAGGAAGTCATAGCATCCAGTAGCGGGGTGAAAAGATTTAGTACCTTCGTAATAAAAGGAGTTCTCCAAGGGAAGAGGGTTACAATGTTGATTGATGGTGGAGCTTCCCATAACTTCATTGATGTTGCCTTGGTGAACAAGAAACATCTACCCACTATTAAGTTTAATGGATTCATGGTGGAGGTAGCAGGAGGGTACACCATACCTTGTGATAGGTATATCCCTCAAATGAATATCACATTGGGAAGGTATAGTTTAACTCAGGACTTCTATGTGATGGATCTTCCAGACACTAATGCGATACTAGGAGTTCAATGGCTTAGCACCTTGGGACCCATTACTGCCAATTACAAGACCATGGAGATGTCCTTCAACTCTGAAGAAGGACAAAGTGTGACATTGAAGGGAATGGCAGAAAATTCACCTAAGGTAGTTTCAACAAAGTGCATGGAAGCAGTTTCCAGACATGGGGACGTGGCTTATGCAACAGAGTGTCTGGTAATCACTCAATGCGCTCAAGAAAAACACCATTCCTATTTAGGAGACATGCAGAGGATAATTGATAAACATAGGAAGGCTTTTGGGCCTATTCCCCCAGGGCAACCTCCAGATAGGGGATTTGAGCATATCATAGAGTTGGAGGAAGGGGCCAAACCAATTATCTACCATATAGACATCCCAAGAAATTCAAGGATGAAATTGAAAAAGGCATTAAGGAGTTATTGGATATGGGTCACATTAGACCAAGTTCTAGCCCTTTTGCATCTTCAGTGGTATTGGTCAAGAAGAAAGATGGGACCATGTGCATGTGTATTGACTACAGGGCTCTAAATAAGAAGACCATCAAAAACAGGTATCCCATCCCCAGGATAGATGAGCTATTGGACAAGCCACATGGTGCAATGTACTTTACCAAAATTGATTTGCGCTCTAGATACCATCAAATCAGAATGAGGGAGCAGGATGTGCACAAAACATCCTTCAGATGCCATTATGGCCATTATGAGTTCCATGTCATGACTTTTGGATTGATCAATGTGCCAACAACCTTCCAATCCTGCATGAACCATGTATTCAACAAACAATTGAGGAAATTTCTACTAGTTTTCTTTGATGACTTGTTGATTTACAGTATGACATGTGAAGATCACCTCAAGCATGTGAATGAGGTCTTAAACATTATGAAGGAGCAATCATTGTATGCTAAAGAATCAAAATGTGAAATTGGGATGACTGAAGTTCTTTATTTGGGACATATCATTGGGGAAAATGGGGTACAAGTCCACCAGGAAAATATCCAAGCTATAATTGATTGGCCCACACCTAAAACACTTACAGAGCTCAAGGGATTTTTGGGTATTTGCAACTACTACATGAGGTTTGTTAAATGATTTTCTCTGTTATGCGCACCATTGACTGATTTGACCAAAAAGGGCGCATTCAAGTAGAGTAGTGAGGCACAGTTGACTTTTGAAAAAATGAAGAAGATAATGAGCACTTGTCTTGTACTATCTTTACCATATTTCTCTCGGCCATTCATTTTGGAGTGTGATGCATCGGGTGAGGGAATTGGAGCCATACTCATGCAGAATAGGCATCCCATTGCTTATGAGAACCGAAAACTGAGAGGGAATGAGTTGCTATATACAATTTACAACAAGGAAATGTTAGCCATAATGCATTCACTGGCTAAATTCAAGCAATATTTGGTGGGGGCGAAATTTGTGGTCAAGATCGATCATAATAGCCTCAAGTACTTCCTAGAGCAGAAGGACCTCAATGAGAGGCAACAAAAGTGGTTGAGTAAGATCCATGCCTATAACTTTGACATAGAATTTGTCAAAGGAAAAAAAATGTGGTAGCATATGCTTTGTCTAGAAGACCCTCAGCCTACTCCATGTCAGAGATATTAGTTGATTGGAAATCTCATCTATTGATAGAGTACTCAAAAAATAAGTTTGCATGTGAGTTGATGGATGGACAGTTACAGGATGACATGTACAGGATTATAAATGACATCATATATTGCAAGGGGAGGAATTATTTGGTTCTTGAATCCTTCTTCAAGAAGAGAGTGCTTCAAGCATTTCATGACTCGTCACTAGCAGGGCATCAATGATTCATGAAAGCGTACATACATATAAGAGAGAGATTTGCTTGGAAAGGTCTCAAGGAAGATGTCATGTGCCACATCAGGGAGTGTGTCACTTGCCAACAGAACAAGGATGAACACACCCACCCAACAAGTCTATTGTAGCCTCTTCCCATTGTGGAGCATAAGTGGGAAAGTGTATCTATGGATTTCATTACAGGGCTCCCCAAGGCACAGGGTAGGGGCTGCATCTTTATGGTAGTAGATCATTTGACCAAGTTTGTTCATTTTTTTTCCATCCCCATGGATTATAGCGCATCTCAAGTGGCAGATCTATTTTTCAAAGAACTCTTCAGGTTGCATGGGTTACCCAAGACGATTGTGAGTGACAAGGACAATAGATTTATGAGCACCGTTTGGCAGGAGTTATTTCGGCTAGTGGGTACAAAATTAACCCCCAGTACTAGGTATCATCAACAAACATACGTTCAAACCGAGATAGTCAACAAGTGGGTGGAAGGATACCTCCAAAATTACGTGATAGGGCAACAAAAGGCATGGGTCAAGTGGCTACACATGGGTGAATATTGTTATAACACCACTTACTGCATGTCCATTGGTATGTCTCCTTTCAAAGATTTATATAGGTATGACCCCCTCACTTTTGTGGAGATTGTGTTCAAAGATAGTAGAGCTTGTTCGACAACACATGTATTCCAACAGAGGATGAACACCTTCAGTAACCATTCACACAACCAGATCAGAGATCAACACACCGATGTTTTGACGTGGTAAAACCCCTATGGGGAAACATCCACGGCCCCATCCAACGTGGTCACTTGGAGCAGTTTATTAATGCAAAAGAAAAAAATTAGAGAGATATTTTACAAGAGAGTTTCTCACAATTGATCATCGGCAAATGACCCTCCATGCTCTTTAAATAGAGATCATGGACCAATCAGGTGTTAAGCCACAGATCAATGGTCGTTAAGATCGAGGAGAATATGAACCGTTAGATCACTCTATGTCGGGAACATATCGTGACCGTCGAATTTCCTAACTACAAATGCATACTAAAGAAATACACTAAGAAACACACTTTTACCTAATGACATATTAGACCAAGTAGATCTTAACTAACTCATAAGTGTCTAAGTATCCTAACATCCCCCCTTAAGAATAAATTGGGATAGGATTGAAGGATTTGCAGTAGTGACATAGTAGGAGAAGGAAGGAGGAATTACAACCTATCCCCCCTTAATGACAACTTCCTGAACTCCTAACATAGATCGAAGTTTGGAAAACTTCGCTTCTATAAGAGACTTTGTGAAAATGTTTGCAACTTGATCTTCTGTAGGGCAAAAGATCACTTCAATAACTTCATCATGAATGAGCTTTCTGATGAAGTGCATGTGTAGCTCGATGTGCTTGTTGCGCTAATGTTGAACTAGGTCTTTGGTGAGCTTGATGGCACTCTGATTGTCACACCAAAGGTTGGTCAGATGCTGCTACTGAAATCCAAACTCTAAAAGGATTTGTCAAAGCCACAAGGCTTCCTGACTTGCATTTACCGATGCTCAGTACTCTGCTTCTGCTGAAGAAAGTGCAATAGCTTGTTGTTTCTTACAGGCCCAAGTGACGGCTCCTGAACCAAGGTTGAAAACATAACCTACAATAGACTTCCGATCATCAGGGTCGTCGGCCCAATCTGAATTAGTGAAACTAACCAATAAAGGAGTCCCCCTGAATTGTAATGTATCCTGAACTGAATTGCACCACAGACATAGGGAAGTATCCTTTTAACTGCTTTCCAATGACTTTCATGGGGTGTTTGCATATACCGGGCAACAAGACCAACAACAAAGGAAAGATCAGGATAGGTATGAGTCAAGTATAAGAGGCTACCAACTAACTAATGATACAGGGTGGCATCAAGTTCGGGAGAAGTACAGGTGGCAGTAAGCTTGACTCCAGACTGGAAGGGAGAAGGGGATGGTTTACAATCATCCATGTGAAAGCGACGAAGAAGGTCACAAGCATAMTTAGACTGGGAAATAAAAATTCCTTCATTGGTTTGCAAAACTTGGAGGCCAAGGAAATAGTGCAAAAAACCCAAGTCTATCATTTCAAATTTATTCTTAAGGCTGGTTTTCACATGGTTTAAAATTTTTGAGTCCCTACTAGTAAGGATAAGGTCATCAACATAAAGGACAAGGATTATGAGATGGATTCCTACTTTCTTGGTATAGACATTAGGATCAGAATGGCATCTAGAGAATCTAGTGTCAATAAGAAAGTTGTCCATTTTGGCATACCAAGCTCGGGGAGCTTGCTTAAGACCATAAAGAGATTTCTTAAGGTGACAAACAAGGATAGAGTCATTATGGACATAGCTAGGAGGTTTTTCCATGTAGATTTATTCTTTCAAATCTCTGTGCAAGAAGGCGGATTTAACATCCATCTGATGGACCTCCCATTTATGTGAGGCAGCAAGGGAAAGAACAAGAAGGATGGAATTCATTTTGGCTACAGGGGCAAAGGTTTCATTATAGTCAATTCCTTCAACTTGGGAAAATCCTTTGGCAACTAACCGAGCTTTGTGTCTTTCAATGCTTCCATCTGATAAATACTTAGTTATGTAGACCCATTTACATCTGACAAGTTTTCTTCCTTTTGGAAGAGGTACAAGATCCCAAGTATCATTGGCCATTAAAGAACGATACTCTTCATTCATTGTTGTATCCCAATCTGGATTACCTGAAGCTTTTGCAAATGTCTGTGGATCATGAGTCTCTGAAACTTGAGCCAAAAAGAGAAGAGGCTCTCTAGAACTGTGAACGTGTCCAACATTGATCTGAAGGATCACCGACAAGATCACTAGTTGCTTCTCATGTTGAACACACCCATCTAGGAAGTTGTGGAGCTAGTGCTGGTTCAGGTTCAAAGGACTCAT
>ML790852.1:52699-87246 GCA_009831015.1 Picea engelmannii
CGAATTATTGAGATTATCATTGAGTGCTTTGTAAAGAGTTAAAATAAGCATAATTGTTTAAGCACGGTACACTGATTCACCCCCCCCCTCTCAGTTGTCCAACATTCACAATTATAAAGCAATACAAAAAGAAGTGCTGAACAAAAATGGACGCGAGGAGCTAGTTGGAATAGGTGGGTGGCCACCAATATCCATCTGGATCAGTAAAGGAGTATCCTTAGAAGTCAATTGATTAATTTAAGTGAAAATTAGAGGATGGAGGTAGAAAAGGGAGAGGAGGGCGCCTCACTCCACATTCATGACATTTTCTCATTTTCATTTTGAGCTCTATTGCTTGGACGTTTTGAGGGTTTTGAGTAAACAAACCCTAGAGATCAGCAAGGAGGTGAAATATTCCTCTATTCCTGATCCAAGCTTGGTCAAGGTGGTGAAATATCCCACACTTTCCATTCTAATCAATTTTAGATCAATCTTAGAAGGATTTTGTGGAAGCAGGGTGCAGTGTCGGGGGGTTTCTGCAAGTAGGGCACACTGTGAGAGAAGGAAGTGTATGATTTGCCTATGAGGAGGTAGATCTAAGGCCAAACACTATCTAGAATGATTTTCCATCACCCAAGTGCCACTTCTCATCAATTATTGAGGGATTTTCTATGCATATTGATTATTTCTCTTGGCTCGATGAATTTTTGAAGGAGGGTGCATCTTCTCTTCAAGGTTCAGTGAGTTGGAGGGTCAGATCTCATAGTTTAGATGGAGGATCTCATCATATGTGTTATACATCATTAGATCTATAGATATACAATCTTTTCCCAAGGTTTGGAGGTCAGAAGAGAGGAGGTCGAAAAACCTAGGGTCTTTATAGCTAGGGAATGCGTAACTCAGCCAGTTTAGGGTGTCAGATTGAAGAAGGGAAAGAAATCGATCTTGTTTACACTTGCATGAAACCATTAGGGTTTTGGAGCACTCACAACTGTTTTTATTGTACCTGGGAGGCATATTCAACCATAACTTCTATATTCCTACTATATTCTTCCATATATGTATATCTCTTGTATGGAGGTTGGATTACTAAATAAATAAAGGTTAGATATGAAGTTTTTGGCTATTCCGTTGTGTTATTCTCTTGTATCTTGTTGTTTTCATCTATTATTGTCCATATATATCTTCTATATGATGTCAAACTTTGGGAAACAACTCCAGCACAACCTGGGGGCACAATATGCAAAAACACTCACAAACAACTCACAAAAAAAACTAAAAATTCCTTTGTGTTTCGCGCAAATTTGTTTGGGAACATTACAGGTTTATGTTTATAAAAAAAATGGGAGTCAACAAGGGTCAAACCTACGATCTCCCAAGACCTTACACAAACCTTCGTTACCATCACGCCACAACATTAGTTCTTACCTACAAATGGCGCGAGTTTTATTTAAAGTGACATGTTGTGTTAAATGGGGTTTAAAAGGGTGGAGGGCCTAGCCCTTGACCCATATCATATGCCATGTAATATAACTGTGACTGAAGTTCGCGGGGGGATAACCATATGCCACCATAACCATATAACAAAACAACCCAACAGATTAATATATGGTTCAAAACACAACGCAACAACCGATGGTTGGTGGGGATCTGCCAAATTTAGCCAACATTTTAACCAATGTGTCATTGGTGCCTAATGTCACGGGATACCACTAAACTTAGAATTAAGTTGCCACAAATTTCACGTGCAGATTCATACCTAGGCCTATATATGGGTGCACGGTCCAAGACCAACACAGATCCAATGCATGCACGAATCCTGAGGCCAAGTACAATATGGATTTGCATAAATTTGTGTGCAAGAAGAGGAAGCAAGTATGGTATTATCTAGGTATGCATGCCATGAGGTATATTGACTGAACACAGGCATGCTTATACTATTTTTTCTCGTTTTTTTGAGAGGAGTTCAATGGTGATGTTATTTTTGCGCTAAGAGGTCATTTGTAAAAGTCTTAGTCCGAATTTCCATTACTGAGCACCATAGTACATCGTTTGGTGTAAAGAGGGTAAAATTGAGCCAGTTCAGAATATGGTCAACTTTATACTCAAATTTATCAAAATTTCGCAAGGAATTCAATGATAAACTCCTTTTCTAAGTTTGAGCAATGAAATTCAAAAGATTCCATAAAATTAGTTTTTGTAAGTCCATATTGTAATTGTTGGGTATGTGTTATATTCTTTGCACGAGTAGTAGTGTCTATGTTGTGCTGGGCACGTAGGTTCGGGGGCAGCGCCCCCCGAGAATTTTTTTGCCTCGAGAAACCTGTCGCATTTTTGGTCAATTTTCGTGTCCATTGTTGGGTGGTTTTTCGGCACATGGTTTTTTGCTGATGGTTTTCTATTTCGGGTTAAAGAATTAGGGTTGTTGACTAATCCAAGCCATTGGGTTAGGGTTTTGGATGCCGCTGGCTCCTATATGTATATTGTATTGTAAACAATGTATCACTATGAATGAATATAGAATATGTTGGTTTTCCCGGTTTGGGTTTCTAGGGGAAAAATCTCTATGTAATGTTTCTATTTGCCATTGTATATTTTCTGTTCTTTTACTGAAAATATGTTTGCAGTAAATATTGTATAAGGTTAAAATCTATAGTAATGTAATTTGACAGTTTGAGATAAAGAAGAGCAGTCTTATTGTCTAGAAGGGACTTGGAGATGAAGTAAATATGCCATCAATATTGTATAACTCGAGTTATTTTATTTTATGTTGTGTTATCGCATAATTATTCAACTTAATCATCAATTTATGAGATTTTGGATAAGAAGCACATCATCAATCATCATTTCCACCCCCCCCCCTGCAAATCACCTCAATATGATCAAGAAATTAATTATGAATCAAGTTAGATGCTAACATGTATATTTTAAAGGAATAAGTGGTATCTAAGGATTTTTAGATCAAGTGGTATTAGAGCTAGTTTTGACGTGAATTTGCTAGATGTTGATGTGATAAGATCCAAGACCCAGATTGGTGAAGGTTTTGAAGACTCTTATCAAGAGGAAAAATGAGTAAAGCTCTCATGAAGTTGAGGTTGTAGAATAATATTAATCGACAGATCCAGAAGGAGAATTTTGAGTTAAGGATGCAGTTGAAAACTCTTGAGGAAGAGAAGCAAAAGTTGCAAGATTGACTGATATGTCACGAGGAATTCCATAGAGGTATTTTTCATGAGTTGGAGAGAAAGTTACAGACCAAGAATCGAGTATTGGTACCATCAACATCAATCCATGAAGATTGGTAGGCCGATAATGTAAAGTCTCCCATGCAAAAGGGACTATCTCTTTCAAAAGGCATGATCGAGAAGGATGACTCTTCATATGGAGAATGCTTGAAGATGGATTAAGCAAGGAGAACTTCAGATGAAGAGGCTTTTCATAAACAATTAGTCTTACCTTGCAGTCCAAAGAAAGGTAACATATGTAAGACATCTCCAGAGAAAAATGTGCACTCTAAAGAAGGAATGAAGACGTTTCCCACTAGTAAATGGTCTATGTATCCATTTGCTTCATGTAGAACTAGTAACCATGATATGAAGAAATGTCAAAGAAGACAGTCTGTGCAAGAAAATCCATTCAAGAATAAGTCTAAAGGTAAATATCATTTCTCAAAGCAAAGGAAAAGGGGGAATGACAGAAAGAGATCGTGGTTCCAGGATGGGAATAAGACACTTTGCTCTTATTGTGGTAAGAGTGGACATCATATAGAGAAGTGTTGGACACTTTATCCACACTTATGTTTGAAGAAGAACCGAAACGATGTAAAGACACTTGCAAGATGACAAGCAACAACCCCAAATGAAGTTAATAATCTTACTGAAAGATTTGAGAAAGAATACTTCTTAATGGCTGGTATTAATAGAGTAATAAATGAAGACATCGAGGAATGGTTAGTGGATAGTGGCTCATCTGCCACATGACCGGGGTGAAATCAATATTTTTTACTTTCTTAGAGTCTGACAGAGATTCTTATCTAGGATCTGGAACTAACACTAGACAAGAAATAAGAGGGTATGGATATGTGATATTCCATCTTGAGTCGGGAGGATTTATGGGAATATAACATATGTTGTATGTTCCATATTTGAAAGTAAACCTACTCTCATTTGCGGCTCTTGAAGATGAAGATTATGCAGTTGCATTCTAAAATGGGCAGGTACTTCTATATTCAAGGGAAGTTGCTCTAGACACAACAATAGTGTTTGATGTTCGCAAGGAGAGGTTATATAGGTTATTGGGAAGACCCATCATCTGGTCTAATAGTTTCTTGGATGCAACATCAGATTTTATATCATATTCAATTTCAGATTCAACATCAATGTCAGAGGCATTTCTAGAGATAGGAAGTTGTGAAACTCCTTCCATTACTAAGGGGAGGATGAGTCCACGAATAAACCATCCATCATAAAAGATTTCATTGTAAATATGTATATTTGTAAAATGTAAGTTAATGTGCATATGTAGATATCTCTTAAAGTCTATTTAGAAGGCTTGTAAGCCACTCATTGTAGGTTATAAGAGTGAGAAGAATTTTGTAAAATTTCTATATTGCCACCTTGTATGTTGATAAGAGTGAGAGGAATTTTGTAAGAGAGTTTTTATATTGCCACCTTATATGTTGTTAAGAGTGAGAGGAATCTTGTAAAATGATTTCTATATAGCACCTTACATATTGTTTGAAGTGAGAGAAGTCTTGTAAAAGGGCCTCTATATGGCCGCTTTGTTAAGAGATTGAGAGGGATATTATAAATATTTCTAAGCCTTTCGACAACAATATAGACAATTGTATTGTTTTGTTATCAACTAAAGGACTACATATGGATCAGATTGTCTAAGTTAACATTCTTATTCTAAATTACCAAAGGTGAAGGAACAAAAGGGTGCATGTAGTTGGAACATGTAGATTGGAAGCAGGAAGAGCATCGTTGTTATGTAAAATTTCCTAGAGCTAGTAAAGGAGAAATAATCCTCTTTGTAAAAAATAAGAGGTATATACTTGTAAAGATATATGCTATTCAAAATACTATGTCGTGTTCGTATGGATGTATACCTTGAGCAGAAGCAGTTCTGTACAAATGGTTACAGTACAAATATAATTGTTTTCAAGGCAAGAGAGAAGAAATGAACAAGGAATTCATTCAGAGACTCCTACAGATACATTAGTAGTACAAGAATAGAGAATCCAAAAGGTCAAGCAACAGATCAACATTCGACTTGGTTTCATATTGGCCGAGGTAGACTATCTTCAACAGAATAGGAGATGGGAGTGGATGTTGAGTATATGATTTAAATTCAGATATTGCAGAGAATCAATGAACAAGACTTTTGTTATAAGGAATCTATGAGCTAGAACCAAAGCTATATTATATTAGCGACAATGCCAGAGGCCATATTTCAGAAGTAGATAGAAGTACACTGATCTAATATCTAAAATCTAAGATCCAAGATGAAGACTGAGTTCCAGAATATTTAACAAGATGGAAGAGTGAAGAAGCTTCATCACTAAGTTACTGTATAGGAGCATTTCAGTAAGATGGAAGAGTGATTTAGAGTTATAATCACTAAGTTGTTGGATATCTATACTTTTGGAGGTCTGAAAGTTCTTCAGTGGGAAGGTGTGATCTAGGAGGATACATAAATGCTCACAGAGGTTCACAAGGATATGGAAAGCTCATAAAGGTACATGAGGATCCATAAATTATCAAAATTTTACCATCTCAAATGCTCTTGAAAATGCCATCAATGCGTAGATATCAGCGAGATCTTTCCAATAGTGCAAAAATCGCATCTAACGGAGTTCGTATGCAAAATATATGGCTGGACAAAGTTCGAGTCAACCAGGGAAAAAGAGGCAAAAGTCTAAGGGTCACATGTGACACGTGTCACCATTGCAAGGGTAACATGTGGCATGACCATACAAGTTGCACACTTTTATTGTAGGCGACCTCATATGGCGACACATGGCAGGCATGTGATGTGGCATGTCCAGTTGGCAAAGTGACTTGGTAATCCAAGTGAACCAGTTATGTGTTGACACATGGCAAGGGATAGACCAATGAGAGGCCACCATGTGGCGACCTCCAATTGGCCAATTATGGTTTATGTTTGTCAAAAATTTGGGAGTCGACGGGGGTCAAACCCACAAGCTCCCAAGACCTTACACAAACCTTTGTTACCATCATGCCACAACATCAGTTATTACCAATAAATGGCATGGGTTTTATTTAAAGTGACATGTTGTGTTAAATGGGGTTTAAAATGGTTGAGGGCCATATCATATGCCATGTAATATAACCGTGACCGAAGTTAACGTGGGGCTAACCATATGCCATCATAACCATATAATAAAACAACCCAACATATTAATATATGGTTCAAAACATAACACAACAACCAAAAGTTGGTGGGGATGGAACCCACGACCTCTGCCAAATTTAGCCAATGTTTTAACCAATACGCCATTGGCGCCTGATGTTAGGAGATACCAATAAACTTAGAATTAAGTTGCCACAAATTCCACGTGGAGGTTCAGACCTAGGCCTATATATGGGTGCACGGTCCAAGATCGACACAGATCCCAATGCAGGCACACTGTCCAGTGTAGGCATGAATCTCAAGGCCAAATATAGTATGGATTTGCATAGATTTACATGCAAAAAGAGGAGCTAAGTATGGTATTGTCTCGATATGCATGCCATGAGGTATATTGATTGAACATAGGCATGTTAATACTCATTTTTATCATTTTTTCGAGATGAGTTCAATGGTGATGTTATTTTTGTTATAAGGGGTCATTTGTAAAATTATTAGTCCAAATAGTCATTAATGAGCGCCATAGTACATCGTTTGGCCTGTAATGATCCGAAAAGATCTTTTAAAGACTATGGTTGAGTTTTAAAACATGAGTTCATTAACCATTTAGGAATTGAAGAAAGAGGAAGAATTAATGATGTAACATGGCAACCATAATAAGATATACAGATCTGGAAATAAGCACAAAGAATTAGCAAACCATAACAACAAAGTTGTTAAAGGAGTTAGGCAATATCGCCTACGTCTCTGGGCCTTTGTCTCAGTGGTTGAGGCTTTCTTATTTCTCTTCAAAACTTCAAAAGTACATCAGAAAAGTGTCAAATGGATTAAAAATTTGTCTGGTTGTGTTCTTATAGACGTAAAGAACCCAACACAACTGATGAAACTGAAAACGATTAAGCGAAGCTCCTGGAATTGGCCTGCAAAGTTCCTCTCCTCAATGGCTTCCCTGCATAAAAATGGCTTTGGTTGTCAAATTCCTCAACATCTCTCCTTCTCTGAACCTATCTAAGGATGCCAAGAACCTCTGGTTTATATAGGTTTGAAGTTGGCAACAACCTCCCAACTTCCCCCCAAGATCTGGCCTCAAAAAGGGCTCTAGATCCTCCAATAATGGACAAAATCTCCCAAAACAGGCTTAAAAATCATTAAAAATTATAACATATAGTTTTAAAAACCCAAAAATGTGCATAACAGGGTGCAACCCCCGAATTCCGAGCCCCTGGTCATATGTGCTTTACCATGTGGCCAAGGGCTGGGCTGGCGTGTTTGGGCTCCTTCGATCTTGGCTCCTGGTTCTATGTGCATGGGCCATATGGCCATGTTCTAAACTTCCACACGCCCCTCCATCTGGTGGCTCCTGGTCTCTAGCCCCTGGTCGGATGGAGCTGGCCCCCGCTGATCGGGGCTTATCTCGAACCACACGCCAATGCTAATTTAAATACAAATCCGCCCATATCCATATCAAGTAACACGTGTAGCGGAGGTGGTGGCGCCTTGGTTGTTAAGTCGTTAGCATGCTTGGAGGTCGCAGGTTCGATTTCGCCGGAGGCGAAACAAACCTTTTACCCAGTCAACCTTGGCTAAATCCGAGGTGCCACGTGGTGCCTTGTGATTGGGCCACATGTCACCCTACGATTGGCTTGTACTGTTGACGCATCGGTCCATTCAGTTGCTTAGTCAGCACTGCCTGTCACCACTGTACATGCCACATGTAGCATGTACCTGCCACATGTCACTGCCATGTCAACCTGTCGTACTACCACGTGTCTGTCCGTACTGCCACGTCCTCCGTCGTACAGTCCAGTCACATGCCATGTGTCATTTCCACGTCAACCTTGCATACGCCCAACTGTCATCCGTACTGCCATGTGTCATCATGTCATTGGGCCACATCACTGTATGAACTGCCATGTGGCATTCGTACAGTGCCACGTGTCAAATCTGTACAGTGCCAACTCAATGCGAAAAGACTGAATTTGAGTGACACATGTCACCTGTTGGTGATGCCACGTCAGCATGATGAGATCATCATGATGTCATGCTGACGTCACTTTTCATACTTGATGACGTCAACGTTGACTTTGACCCGTTGACTTTTTGTCTGTTTGGGAATTTGATCAGAACGCGATAACTTTCGCATACGGTGTCCGTTTCAGGAAAAAATTATATGGCCGGAATCAACGCGACAAGACGAACGCAATGGCGCTAGTTTCGTTCGATTCCGAGAACTTTGATTTTTAGGCCTTCTTGGACCCATTTTGGATCATGTAAAGAGGGTAAAATTGAGCCAGTTCAGAATATGGTCGACTTTATACTCAAATTTCTCAAAATTTCTCAAGGAATTCAATGATAAACTTATTTTTTGAGTTTGAGTAGTGAAATTCAAGAGAGTCCATAAAATTGGCTTTTGTAAGTCCATATTGTAATGTAATTTGACATTTTGAGATAAAAAAGAGCAGTCTAACTGTCTAGAAGGGACTTGGAGATGAAGTAAATATTTTCTATTGTGTTATCTCATAATTCTTCAAGTTAGTCATCAATTTATGAGATTTTGGATAAGATGCACATCATCAATCATCATTTTTTTTTCCTGCAAATCACCTCAATACGATCAAGAAATTAATTATGAATCAAGTTAGATGATAACATGTATATTTTAAAGGAACAAGTGGTGTCTAAGGATTTTCAGATCAATATATATACCTCCTACACCAAAATCTGAATTTACTTCAATATCTTGAAGCCTCTCCCTACCTCGATTTACCTTTAGCACAGAGATATGGATTGGGTTCAAACAATTGACTATGAACACATACCATTCAGATGTAGAAAATCTCATGTTCATGGTCATTTGTTTCGTGATTTCCCACAAAAAATTCATGAAAATCCAAGCAACCAGACGACCAAGGATGTAGATGGATTCGAAAAAGCTCCCTCTAAAAGGAAAATCTTCCGACAAAATCTGCAACAACCACCACCCAAAGGCCCCCGCATAATCAATAGCTTTGAAACTCTTATCGACATTCAAGAAGCGAATATCACTAATAACTCTCTGAATCAACAATAGAAAAATCACATGCAAAATAGAAATGAAGCTCTCACAGAGACTTGACAACACCAACAACTACAAGAGGGATCGAGGCAAGACACCCAATCCATGATTAGAATGAAGAGCTGACCCAAGTTGTGCATAGAAAATAATATATTGAATATGGTGAAGACATGGATCTAGGAGATTTAGATATACAAGGTATCGCAACAACATGTGCCCGGTAAGACACCAACTCTATCCCAGAAACTCAAATCCAACTTTTGAAGTCGACCTCGCTCAAATCTAAATCAAGGGAGAAACCTGCAACATCAATAAAAGGTAAGAATATGTCTTCTTCCTCCCTTGGAATTAAAAATAGTTACAGAAAAGATGTTCCTAAAGCTTTGAAAGAGGATAAAAAAGGAAGAAAATCCAAGAAACAAATCCTCCATGAATTGGGAGAATTTCTAGTAAATTATGGTTGCATCAAGATGATGACAAAGGATTTAACTCCTTCCTCCCAACCTTCCCAATGAAAGTATCCTCTTGGAATATACAAGGCCTGAACGACCTGAGCAAACAAAGATCCCTTACATATTTACAGCTAAAGGAAAAACCATCCATTCTCATGATTCACGAAACCAAATGTACCTCCTAAATCCTCCAAAGAATAGCCAACAAATGTTGGTCTAGATATCATACCATAGCCATGGATGTTGAAGGAGCCTCCAATGGTCTGGAAATTCTATGAAACCCCCTTAAAATCCTCCTCTTCGATTTCTTTTCCACTAGAAGAACTATATCAACTCGCTTCAGACACTTAAGCATGAAAAAATGAGGCTTTATATCGAATGTTTACAGCGCCCAATCCTAAACAGACAAAACAACCTTTGTTCAATCAATTCAAAGCATGGAACCTCTAATTGATAAAGCTCATTGGATAATAGGTGGAGACTTAAATATTATTACCTCACTAGCATAGAAAAAAGGTGGAATTCCTCAATTGGATATGGAAGCTGACCTCTTCAAAGAAACCATCTATAAACTTCACCTTGTCGACTGGGAGATTGAGAATGGGATTTTCACTTGGAACAACTGTAGAAGAAGAGTGCATCAAATTTCCTCTCATCTAGATAGATTCCTCCTCTTTGAGTCCCTAATTACCCAAAACTTGTCCATTGAAGCTATTATTCTCCCCTACCATGGATAGGATCATTGGCCAATTTGTYTGGACCTAGATATACAAACCGCTCTAATCAATCAACCTTTTAGATTGGATAAATTTTGGTTGGATCACCCTTCATTCAAAGCCAATATAACACAATGGTRGAAGGATGTTGCAATCTACGATGGATCGCCCATGTATAGATTTCAACAAYGCCTGAAAAATTTAAAACAAAAATTTAAGGCATGGAATAAAATAGAGTTTGGTAACATTTTCCAAGCTAAACAACTTATGGAACAATCAATGGAACAAATACAACAAAAAATCATCTTCTAGGGGCGAATGAAGGAACTCATAKAAGAGGAAACTCAACTTTCAACTYAGATCACAATTAGAGCTCAACAGGAAAAACAACTCTCGAAAAAAAAAATCCAGGATTCAATGGCTCAAAGTAGGCGAGAAAATACCAAGTTCTTCCACAAGTCCATGCTTCATATAAGACATCAAAACAAKATTACATCTATAGAAAACACAGAAGGCCTAAAAATTCKTAAACATGAGGAAATCCAATCAGAATTGGTCCAATATTAATGCAATTTAATGACGGAGCCACAACCAGACTGACAACAAGCGATCAACAAAATCACCCAACATATTTTGAAACTAGTCACAAAAGAGTAGAATGACACACTCCTTCAAGAGTTCACGATGCAACGAGTAGAAAAAGTAGTACTCGACATGCCCAAAGGTAAATCTCCCCGACCTGACGGTTTTACATTCGATTTCTTTCATGCTTGTTGGCACGTCATTAATTTAGATGTGTTGGAGGTGGTCGAAGACTTACATAACTTCCTTTATGTCCTTCATGCCTTATACTCTACCTTCCTTGCCCTTATTGTGAAATAAGAAAAAAGTGGAGGATCCCAACAAATTCTGACCCATTGCTCTCTGCAACGTCATTTACAAAATATTCACCAAAATAATTGACAATAGACTCAAACCCCTTCTACCCTCTCTAATCTCCCAAGAATAATAGGGTTATGTGGAAGGCATACAAATCCTTGATAATATCATCTTAACCCATGAGCTAATACACTCTCTGCAATCCACCATAAAACTATAAATTCTTATAAAGTTGGATATGTCTAAAGTTTCCGACAACCTTAGCTGGGACTTTATCTACAACATCCTCTCCACCTTCGACTTATCTTCCCCTTGAATCAAATGGATCGTGTCTTTAAGCACTTCAACCTTCTTTTCCATTTTGATCAACGACTCTCCGTTCCCCACCTTCTCTCCATCTTGGGGTATCAAACAAAGAGATCCTCTCTCCCCTTTCCCTTTTATCCTTATGGTGGAAGGCCTAGGACGTTCAATCAAAGCAGATACAACAAATGGGAATTGGAAAGGACTCACCCTTCATGGAAAATCCCAACCAACCACTCACCAACAGTTTGTTGACGACACAATGCTTATGGGGATCCTAACAGCTCAAGAAGATCAAGCAAAAAAACATGTTTTGTCAGATTTCATGGAAGCTTCAGGAAACTCAATCAAACAAGGTAAATCCCAAATCTTCTTCTTTAATACTCTGATCTCTATTCAAGGATTCTAGGATATCAAATCGACTCTCTTCCATCAAAATACATTAGATCTCCATTGGTGGCCAACTAATTAAAGAAGGCTTCTTGGGAGGAACTCTTATCCAGAATGAATAAGAAACTGGAATGTTGGACCTTCCGATCTCCCAACCTATCTGGACAACTAGTGTTGGTCAAATCCATCCTTCAAGCTATGTTGATGTACCTATTCTCCGCCCCAGAAGCCCCCAAGTACATCTTAAAAGAGATCAAGAATATTCAACGTACCTTCCTCTCGGGTGGAAATAAGGAATGCAACAAATGAACTCTTATGTCCTAGTCCATGGTTTGCAAGCCAAAACTAGCAGGAGGCCTTGGTATCCGAGATTCTAAGATAAAGGGTCAAGCTCTGGGAGCAAAAATCTTGTGGAGATGGATCAATAACCTAAACTCGCAATGGGTGAGCCTGTGGAAAAAAAAATATGCCCCAAAAATTCCAGATGCTCAACTTATCAAAATGAACAACACACATATTAGATCGAATATTTGTAATATAGCTTGCCAAAACAAAGAGCTCATTCAAAACCACTGCTTTTGGGAAATAAGAAATGGTCTAAAAGCCTTTTTCTGGGATGACACTTGGCAACAACAACCCAAATAGGGAGATAATGCCAAGCTCCAAGACATAAGGACTTCAATGATCGCTCACAACCTAACTCTAGTATCTCACTATTGGCAACCGGTAGAGCAACACCCTCAATGGTGAACCTAGCTACCTTCCACTCACTGGTATAATGCCCTGGACCCAGATAAATTTCAACTTTTCTTGAAGGACCTAAACACAAGAAAAATAAGAATCACTTATAAAATGGACCATTTGAGATGGGGCAATACAACGAGTGGGGACTTTAAAATCAAGGAATATTACATTTATGTAGCGTTTCACAAACCCAAAACAACCAATCTGGGAGAAAATATGGCTCCAAAAGTTATGGCCTAAAGTTTCAACCTTTCTTTGGCTTATGGCACATGGTAGAACCCTAACTTAGGAAAATCTCCTTAAAAACAGATTCCTTGGGCCTTTCAGATGACCTCTTTGTCAGACTCATCCTGAAACAATTGAGAACCTATTCAATTCTTGTCACTTTGCTCAAACATTATGGGACCATCAAAGCATTCAACATACCATTGAAGCATGGCTTCCAAATATCACTCAAAATCCAATAGTTAACAGAGCCTGACAACTAATTCCAGGGTTCACTCTTTGGGTAATTTGGAAAGAAACAAATCGCAGGATCTTCATAGAGCACCAACTAAACCCCAACTTTATTTGGACCTAAATCATCAAAGAAATTCAATAAATTGTCCTGATTCAACCCTATTCAGAGCAAGATTGGAACAACTCAATGCATGAAAGAGGCATTTTGGCAACCCTTAATCTAGATCCAAGTAAAACAAAACTTATTCCAAAATCCACTTCGAACACTACCTCTTCTCCTACCTGTTGGTCCCCTTCCCCTCAAGGATTTCTCAAATTAAATTTTAACGGTACCTCTAAGGGAAACCTAGGAGAGGCATACTGTAGAGGATTATTCAGAGATGAACATGGTCTAATACTTAGAACCTATGCTGGTAGGATGGGTTTGGACAACAATAATGCAACATAGCTCAAAGTGCTAGAGGAAGGCCTCCAGATAGCCATCAGATAACGTTGCACACAATTAGTCGTGGAGGGTGATTCTCAACTAATCATCAACATGTTATCTCATCTCCAACATGGTTCTCCCATTCATAAAATCTCAAAAAGTCGGTGCCTTTCCCTCTCCCTGGAAAGAATTAGCCATTTCCATCGACAGATCCCGACTCTAATTCCATCTCATGTGAGACGATCGATAAACACACTGGTGGACAACCTAGCTAATGAAGGAATCCAAGGACCCATGACTAGTGGGACCATCCTTGGGATTCCCAACATCATAATGCATTCATGGATCATGTATCTTCCCTTTCCACAGAAGATTGTCAGCCCCCGTATGGGGTGAAAGGGGAGCAAGAATCATCAGAGGATGTGACCATGACCCGCATGGATAAGTTATGGGATAATATAATGACTAGATTTAGGGCATATGACAACAATAATGTGGGGGGGATTTCAAATCATCCATGTTGGCGAGCCTCCACACTGACCCAGTCTGACATCATTAATGAGCCTGACGTGGCTCCATTGGGGTCCGAAACTCGCCTATTCCAATGATTATTAAACATTATTCCACCTTCTTGGGATCCAAACCTTGTTCAACCAATTGACATGGAAGTATGACAATGAAAGGTACACACGTCATATTCCAAGCACACGATCTCCAGTACATTTGGTACTAGTTCAGTTTAATCCAACAGTTAATGACATACGACGATCGTACACATCAATTAAGGAATGGATACAATGAGATTTTTGAGCTTAGCAAAATGATTACCAAGGGATGTGACAAGGTTAAGGATTTTGATAGACCCGGGCCATCGGACATTCGGTGTATCAGTAACAAGGAAGCTCTGGCTTAAGATTGTCTACATAACAAGTAGTGTTATATTTGGTCCACCAACTTATGAAGGATTATTGTGAAACTCGGGTTCATTCATCCTACAACAAGTGAAAAGACTCCACACAGAGGATATAAAAGGGGATATCGTTGAGGTGGAGGCTTTCCCTCAGACACTTGCTCCAACCATAGGGAAGGACTCCCACCACTAGAGTCCAACAAGATGCACACGCAGTGACGTTAGCTTTCTAGGACACCATCCCTCAACATATCCGAGATAAAATAAAAGAAGTTGAGACAAATAATCAGACAAAACACACTCTTACTCCAACAGAGGAGGTGGATGAGGGAATTATCGATTGTGTGCCAGATATTGGAAGTTCTAGTGGGCGAGAGTCAAAATATTAGCGCATAGTCGATCTCTATTAGCACTTGAAGATGCTTTTGGGGCAAATGCTTCAAACCTAGGAAGAGGCACATAGCACTATCCAACTTCAACTCGATGAATTCCACCTTCTCCTGCATCAAGTCCTGTCATGTCTTCCGCCCTCTAGTTCAACAACAACAATGCATATTTATAGGCAGGAAACTATAACTCCTCCTCATGAGTCACATGCCCCTCCTCCGACGGAATAATCAATGTGGTTTTTCTTTCAAATTTTGTTAAAATGAAGAGTTGAACTGTCTTAGTGGTAGATTTTAGCAGCTCTCAGCATGTTATATATCTTGCTTATCTTGCAAACTCAAGTCAATTTAAAAACATTATTCAAACTATCTGGACTAATAAGCTTTTCCTCTACTACTGGTCTAGTTTCCCGGGTGGCAGACTAGTAGCTGAGAATTTTTGTATGGATATGTTAATGATAGAATAATTTTTTTTTGCCTGTGTATTAAAAAAATAAAATAATATTACAATAAATTTGTATTCTTAAATTTAATAATTAATTTATGATTATAGTTTAGTTAAGTTTTTTTCAAGATTTAAATTTATAAGTTTGAAAAAAATATGCTTTTAACCATTAAATTTACTTAAATTCATTTGTTTCATGTGGTTCACGACATCGGAGATCGGTGCTCACTACGTCCATGGAAAACCTCCCCGAAATTTGTGAGAGAACATGGGGTGGCCGAGCATTTTCAGAATATTGGGGGTTCAACAACAAGAGCATCATATAGACCCATTAAGGGCACACCATGTCACTCCAAGGATTTGAACCTAGATGGGGAGGGTAACAATCATTCCTCCCAACCACCCAAGCTACATCCAATGGCCACAACACACACACACACACACACACAATTTAATTATGATATTTGTTAAATTTATATTCAATGATATTATTTATATTGTAACATATAAATATTATTTGATAATGCAAGATTTTACAGTTAGTTATAATGCTAGAAAAATTTCTTCGATGTTTCAAAACCTTGTAGACTGTTTTTATCCAAAAAACTTTCTAACAATATGAACAATATTTTTTAATGAATTAATAATTTTTTTTTTTAATCTATAACTAAAATAACTTTATATAACTTTATATTTAAATAAAACATATATTTATTTACTTATATTAAACTCCCATATGGAAATATATCCATATCATCCACAAAGAAACTAAAAAAAAACCAAATTTAAACATCTTTTTAAATGTGACTTTTAACCACTTGACATTTTCAATAAGAGATTCCAAAAATGCTTCATGCATGAATATGCATCTTTCATATATATGGAAGGTTTTAAACATATTAAATAAAGAGTGGGTCTAATAGTTAAGAGCACATGTTTCCTACTTGGAGGTAACAAGTTCAAAATCCAGAGGGGTAAGAATATGTATACCTCTGTATACTTAAGCAGTCAAATCGTAGCACAGAGGGGGTCCCTTGTCCAAAAAACAAGGGGGTCTCATACACCAATTTGGTGCCTGGCTTGGTTGTGGCCTTATATATATATATATATATAATGCTTCATGCATGAATATACTACTTCTCTAAGTAATGTCAAAATACTTAACTTGATTACTACTTCTATAACAACTAAGTATTGTTAGATCATTGTTGAAAAGGTATTGGCTAGACAGAGCTCTCGGCGGCAAAAACCTGCAAACTTCGAAAATACAAAGGGCAGTATCGTCAAGGAGGCAGCTAGGGTTTCCCTAGCCGCTTCCCCTCCTGCAGGCGCTCAACTCTGCTTCCCCCCTGACGGCACGTCCCTTCGGTGATGGTCTGGACTGGTGCTCCATTTGTGCGGCCTTTGGTCGGTTGGGGTTCTTTCCCTCCAGTCTTCTAGTGGCTATCCCCCCATGGGCTTCTCGTTTTTCCCCTGCCTCTTTCAGTGATGGTGAATCCTTCTATGGGCTTGTAATACTTGCTTTATTTGATGGTGGCTTTGCCCCTTTGGGCTCCCCGCCTTGCCTGTGTCGGTTCGGGGCTGGATCTGGTGCCTCATTTTATCGCGCGACCCTTGGTCTGCTGGACCGACATATACTCTGGTTACTGTCATGATGAGAGGTTATTTGCCTCTCGAACTTGATAGGGTTTCTTCCTATCGGTGGCTCCCTCCTTTGGAGCTTTAGTGGACTAGTTTTGAGTCACTGTGTTATCACTCCAGGAGTCCTTCTAGGTTGTAGCTTGAAGAAGCTTGGTAACTTCACTAATATCTCAATGATTCACTCAAATGGATCAAGTCAGATGACTAAATCAAACCTCACTCACTCAAGACATGCATAAACACACTCAGATTGACAAGGCTTTCAACTATTACTGTTTAGAGAGTTTGTAAATAAGTGGATGTGTGGAGAATCCTTACTATACCAGCAGAATCATACAATAAACATATATGAATGGTCGATTACAATAAGTCAATAATACTTGCAATTCTAACTCATCAATGCAAAGACATGATGACAGCTATCAGGCATTAGACAAACATGAATAACATGAATATAACATTCAAGTGCAAGTGCAGACTAGATAAGAACATGGGAATCTGAACAAGTAATGGCAAAAGAAGCTTGTATTACTTAATATGAAAATGAGAAACTTGAGCACAAAGTCTGAAAGAGTCTCCAAAGTCAAACCACAGTCTTCAGACGGTCTCCTCTTTTACATTGTAATTCAATGGGCTTAAATAGCCTTTTACAACCTAAATGAGATCCTCTAAAACTGGATCCAATGAACACTTGTCAAATCAAAACTAATTACAAATGAGATTCTATTAAAAGGATAAGTAATCTTCATTAATTCTAAGTCTGCTATAAGAGCTTCTCGAGGATGAAATCATTGTTTAAAATGTTCAACCTGCCACATAAGTCATGAGTCATCATATTAGAATCTAGAAGAATTTGACTTGATCTAAAATTCTGCCACCTGTTGATGAGTCACCTGCTTCAGAGTTTGATCCAATCTTCTTGTTCTTCAACCGAATGAGAGTTCAAATTTATCTTTAAAACTTTCCTCACAATCTACAAAAGACTTTTATCTTCTGTATTTTAGAATTGGTATGGACCTGGAAATCTCCTTGAGAGATCTGGCTGCAAGAAAATCTGATCTTGGAAAATAGACTAGCATTCTGTATGTGTCTGTGCTTTCGATAGATTATATGCATGAAACATAATAGAGTAAGCTGCCGAAAGTCAGAGCTTTCGATAGCTAACAGTTGTTTTTCGAACTTAGTTAAGCGCCGAAACTGCAGGTCTTTGAAACATGCTCTGTCTCCTGCAATAGCCATGCTCAGCCAAGTCATGGCATTGACTGCAAATAGTCAGTAAGTCTGTGAAACCCTTGTGTTCATCAGTGAGCCTTTGGATCTCTTCACGTTCCCTTCTTGCATAAAATATCCCCAGGTTCTGGATCCGTGGGATGATTGGTTGCCTCTGTTATAAATTTGGCCTTTACTTCACTAACATTATCCCTAATAAGAACACCACCTAAAGTAGCAGGGATGAGCACATCACGATCTTCAAGAAATAGAGTTTTTGTATCAAGTGAATATGCTCCCTCAAATCCTTTAACAACACCTTTTATCTTTGTGTGTTTCATTAAAGCTGGAATGTCAAGGCCATTTAATGTTCTTTATAGATCCTGAAATATCTCACTGCAATGACTTTTCCATTCTTTTGATGGATGAGTTCAGATGCCAAGGAACCAACATTTCCAAAACCCTGGATTACAAAATCCCAAGTCCAAACTCTTTACTTGTAAATTTCATCATTTTATCTTTCATGAATACCAAGACATCCCCTGGCTTTTTCCATCCAATGATGAGTTTTGTCCTTTCTGTTGCTAGTGAGCGATTTTGTATCATAAGCATGCAGAAGAACCACAAAACTATCCACAATTTTTATATTACCCATGAAACTTTTCATCGATAAGCATCCACTGTAAACTCTTAGGTATGAGTTGAGCTGTAAACATGACTACGTTTTCCTTTATTTGAAGAAGGGGATTCAGAAGTTGGTGAAATGAAGCCACAAGATTAACCTTATACCGAGATGAGGTGGAATCTGATTCTTTCAACAAAGCAAAAGCTAGCTCATGTGTACTGCATTATTCCCTTCTCATTGTAGACTAACTCAATGCAATCTAGAGAAGGAAATTCATAAAGATATTTCACAATGTAAAAATGATGACTGCACTTGAGCTTGCAATGGAGCGCTGACCACCATCGATGGYAAGTTCAAGACAGACTGAACACTGAATATGATATCCCTGTAAAAATAACATATCACCCACCCTTTCTGCTCCAGCCATACTTGCGCTTTCCATTGAGGAACTTATAAAATCCAAWTTTGGCTCAAGAMTCTGATCTCTGCACACAATTTRGGTATTGAAATCGGCTCTGTATGATCTCTGGGCACCTGGTGTTATCAATAGGGCACCTTAAAAAACTACTCTGTCTCTATATACGGTTTTGACAACACTTGGCATATTGATATGACACGACCTTTSTCATTTGCAGAGCTGGCATTGTAAATGCATGTGTTGTCTATGAGATATGGCAAGAGGGTGCCATCCCATGGATTCCTTCTTCATATGACTTGGACCTGGTGCTTTGACGCTCCATGTTGGGCTGCTGTATATGTTGTTTTCTATGCCACGACATCCAAAAGAAATCTGGATCCGGCTCCTATGCTGTATGCATGAAGCAATTTCTTTAGTCATCATTTACACTTGCGTCTCAACACAAGGAACCTCAGGACCCCTGACCTGTCCACTTTCAAAATTTGAGCAATCTTCAATCCAGGGCACCTGCGCATGCATCTGTCACCCGTCTTCATTTGTGTTTTAATATTTTAAATTCTTCTTATCATCACAAATATCAGGATTTTGAAGATTGTGTCCTCTATATTTTCCAACGCTTATATTGCATATTCGATGATACAAGTGAATGGAATCGGGTTGGACACTTGCGTGGCTTTGGTGACTTGGCATGTAGACTTTGCATGACCTATTGCTTGAATGCTCTGTAGTTTGAACTTATGGCTCGACCGGTGGCTTATCATGAAACATGTTTGACACTTGAGATCAATCTCTTGGCCCCTGTATCATCATTAAGACCGTAGCTCAATCTCTACTGCAATGCTTTGATTTTGACGATTTGTCAATGGATAACTTAAACTTAGCAACTTGGCGCAAATTCCTCTGTGGCTTCTCTTCATAGCTAGATATTTTCAACATGTCAACCCTTGAACAACTAATGTTGCATTCACCATTGAACAACTGTTCCTTCTTTGACACTTGTATCATCGATTTGGCTGGGCGCAAGACACCGGTGATCTCGAGTACTTGACAGAGGCAAATGGAATTTTGAAGCTCGGTGCTAGGTTTGATATGGGGTGTCGACCTGTGTTGAGTTGAGCTTTGACTCGTGGCTAGGTGCGCTAGACTTTGGTCCATGCACTAGATTTGATAATAGGATTAGACTTAGGATAGTGTATAATATAACCTAGGGTTAAGTCACTTAAAGCACACATCACTTCTTATTTTATTTGGTAACAATAACAGTTGCAAATCTAAAGAGGAATAAAAATAGGATTTAGGAAATATTGACAATGTGTTTGTGAAATGTAGGTTAATAACAATGTCACAAGGGTCGGGAGACACAAACAATGGGAACTTAATGGGGAAATTGAAAATATAAGACATTGGCCACAAAAATAACAAGTAAAAATTAGAGGGATATGAACAGGCTTTCAAAAATACCATTACATTTTTTGTCGCTAACACACTGGATTAGGGATCTGGTGTTTGGTGCAACGATTGCTGGGTATTCTACTCTTTGGAGGTCAGGTTGGAGCTTTGAGGTCCATCTTTTGGGTGTGCAGTGTGGATCTATGGATCTGCACTTTGAGGTCCTTTCTTGGGCATGCAGTTCTGGCCTATCTTTTTGTTGCCAATTTTACTTAGTTATTGTTGTATTCATTTTTTGCTCTTTTACCCATCTTTGGGGAGTGCTTCATGTGCTTCATGCACCTGTGTATGTAATTTGGTTCTCTTTGATGAATAAAGTTGCGAATTTTTCCGAGGAAAAAAAAATGCTTCATGCATGAATATGCATCTAATATATATATGGAATATTTTAAACATATTAAATAAAGAGTGGGCCTAATGGTTAAGGGCATGTGTTTCCTCATTGGAGGTCACAAATTCAAAATCCACAAGGGGGTAGAGTATGTATACCTCTGTATACTTTAGTAGTCAAATCGTTGCGTAGACAGAGACAAATATTTCCTGAGGAAACCCATAAAGGGAAAAACCTCTTCTTCTTGATATGATAAGTAATCTTTATTTTCTGTACATTATCATTCTTATGAGCACCAACTCATTGTGAGGCTACCATCTCTGTTTTGCAAGATGCAACTTGATGAGAGCACCAACTCTCTGATTTCTCTAGCACCCACTAGAAGGAAGCACCAACTCCCTAGTTGTTCCAGCACCAACTTCCAGTCACATAGGCACCAACTTCCAGTCACATAGGCACCAACCTGTATAACATAGAACAATAGTTCTCCCTTGCACCACCTTGCCACCCTGATTTTTCTGGCTGCAACTAGATGGAAGCTACAACTCCCACTTGAAACTCCGAGGACAACAGTCCTCCCTACCACCTCCCTAGCACCCTGAAATATAAATATTTGCTTTTTACAACTTTATCACAGTGATACAACATTTATCTATGGCTTACCAGTCTCATCACTGTTCTGCTACACTGCTTTCCTTTGCCTACATCAATGTCTCTCTCCTTGCGTCTGCTACGCTTTCTGTTCTTCTCTCAGGTATGCATTTCTGTTCCTTTCTTCTTCTATGCTTTATGCTCTATGTATTCTTTCCATTCTATGCACCACGCCTCTTCTGTGCGCTTCATCTCCTTCACACCGTATGATTCTACCCGCATGAAACACTCTCAACAACAACCACCATCTCTTCTCTATTCTGCGTTTTTATATTCTCTATGCACCAACTACATCCTTTGCGCAATGCCTCTGCATGCTCTTTACAACGTCACTGTTCTGCCCTTTTACTGCATCTCTTCCTCATAACTACATAACTAACTCGCCGTCCCCTTTACTTCTCTGTTCTGCATCTTTTTTTCATGTCGAGTCATGTGCCTGATCATCATGGCAACTCTTCGTCATCCCTAGTGGTTAGCTCCATGCATTCATCATCACTGGGCATTATGCTGAGATTCCTTAGCTTCTCTGGCAATCGATACTCTTGTCTTCTCTGTCACAATTGAGCTTATCCTCTCTGTTACAGTTACAGTCTTCGATCATTTTTCCATATGTCAATCGTCTCTATGTTGAGTCTTCATTCCACTGGCAGTTACCTCAAGACTCTTCAACTTCTCTAACGATCACCCTGAGATTATTTGAATTCTCTGGTAGATGCAATCAGTCGTTTTCTGCAGTTACAATCAGTTCGTCTCTAGCAGTTACTGAGAGAACCTCCGCACGCTCATGTCTTTGGTGCCTTTTACCCTTTTTGAGAAATCTACACAGTGGGCACTAGTTTTTCTGGCTAAGCCCCTTCCTTTCACATGACCATCGGTGGTGACCATATGCCTAACCAACATTCGTTTCATGATTTTGCATTTCGGGTGATCGACTGTAAGTCACCTTAATTTTCCCAACTCGCGAAACTCCGAGGTGGGGTCTATCAATTCTATCTCCTTCCCTTCTCTTCCACTGATGTGACCACATCCCTATTCGAAAAGGCATTTCACGATTTCGACGATCTCCATTGTAAAGCCTAGCAACGTGCTAGCTCCTCCCTTAACCTTCATCAATGTGACCACCAACTGTGACTAGGGGCCAAGCAAGAGGGGTGCTTTCCGATTTCGCATATCACAAATTTCTGCTATGAGTTGCATCGAAACTCCCAACTCGCAAAACTCTGAAATGCTTCATATCAGATCAATGGTCGAGATATCTCCCTCTGATCGATGGCTGCGATCAAATCGCGACTTCGCGTGTCAGGTGTTTGAACGTGGGTCAATCTTGACTCTTCCAACTCTCGATTCCTGATCCAACGCTCTATGTCATATCGACGACCCACAACCCTCTATGATCCAACGGTTCCGATCTCATCGCGATTTCGTATATCGCAAGTTCCTAAAACTCTCACCTTTGACTTCTCTAGCTCACGAGTTAGTGAAATGCTGATCTCTTGCCACGTGTCCTTTGGATCCAATGACCCAGATCATTTCACGACTTCGTATTTCATGGAGTTGAAGGATGACTCTTGGCCGTTATCCTCTTCATAGTTATACTGGATCCAACGGTTGCTAGTCCTTCGTGCTTCGATCCAACGGTTGAGGTCTAATCTCCTTCTCTGCGCGCTCCTCCCATCTGGACTCTGATCTAATGACCATCGGGTATTTGGGATTGGTGATCCAATGGCCACTATCGTTCCTCCTCCTGAGCTTACGCATCCTCTTGAATTGGAAGAATTTATAAGTGTTGAAGGTTCTGCGAGTCTTGATGACTTTGGGTCTCGTCTGCGTTTCTGAGAACGCTCTCTCTCCCGAGCTTTGGTAATGGAATTAACTTCGGGCCTGGTGCACACTTGCGCTTTGCATGCAACTCTGCACTATTTCTCCTAAGCTTTGATTCCTTTTACAAACTCATGGATTCTAAGGAATCCTACACATGCTCCTTCCGGCCTTCATGATAACCTCTGGCTATTTGGAAACTCCAACTCTGTGCCCTGTGCTCGTCCTCCCAAGCTTGATTTCACACTCTACTTGTAAACCTGCCAACATCACTGCTATTCTTGCCTATAGACATGACATCATCGCTGCTGTTCTTGCCATTAATGACAAGCACACTCTGCTTGTAAACATGCCAACAGGGGTCCCCTATCCCACAAACAAGGGGGTCTCATGCACCAATTTGGTGTATGGCTTGGTTGTGACCTTATATATATATATCATAATGTGTCAGTGATGAGGGGTTTTGAGTTGGAGAAGTTGGATTCTCCTTTGTGGTGAGCAATACTTCTTCTTCCATTAAAATTAAGGGTTGGTGCCTCAAAACTTTTCCATGATCATTTTCAAATATTTGTGTGTTCTCCTTCTAAAGTCCTCCTTTTATTGTGTTTCTTTCTCTGAACATAGCTAGCATAACTAGCATAATGTGTCGGTGATGAGGGGTTTTGATACAACTAAACAATTTGAATCTAGCCCAATGTCAAACAAATTATTCATCACAATCCCTAAGGCATTATTTGAATTCAGACTAAGCATAGCATGTTTTTCCATTGGAAATCCAGTCACACATTGTTGTATGGGATTCCATGTTAGATGAAATTCTTCCCTAGCTTTCTTGGGCCATAAAACTCTCATACCAATTCCAAGGGTTATTTTACCACTCTAATGATAGTATGGTGCAAAGATTGACTCTTCTTCCAATCTTTTCCATTCTAAAAAAGTCAAAAGTTTTGAATTGTGCTGAGAAGAAAATTAGACAAAATAGGGATGACATTCCCAACCTTTCCCTTGCTCAGGAAGTGAGTAAGCATTAACTTTGCTTTAGGGACAACTTAAATGACAATAATACAACATCATTACTTCATGTAATGGACATACAAGTTAATATTCCCCTAATGAGAGAATAAATTGGAGACGGGGGGTAATGATGGCATATCTAACATCATAACTCAAGAGTGAGGGCAAGGTTTAAACTTGAGGAGTGGGATCCTAATGATTGCTCAACCCTGCGACATTCAAAACCTTCATTAACATGCTTAATCAAAGAAAACAGGCTTGACATCTTCCACGATGGATGGTGAGATTTGCCACTAAGATTAGATAGGAGAAAAAACTCTCATAAGGAACATTATTTAATGCAAAACAATTTTTTATAGGAAAATAGTTTATTTAATTATGTATATTTAAACTCGGACGAGAATATCTAGTATAGCGATATTTAAAAAAAGAAGAAGATGTTTTCAAATTAGACATCTTCCCGAAATATGACTTAAAAATACTACACATTTTTAACACAATGTCCAAAAATGTTTCATATATAAATATCATTTTTTTGTGGAGGATTTCAATATTAATGTATGGGTCAAAAATTTAAACAAACCTCTAGTAAAATATTTGGAATTGGAAGTGAAGCTTTTTGTGGATGATTTTGCAAATATTTTGCATAGGGATTTGGCTAATGGAGGTTTTAAAGAGATTTTTTTGGGTGCACAAATACAAACACAATACACTAATATGTCATTGTTACAAGTGTGTCATTGAAAATAGTGGTGTGGTCCAACCTCTAATTCTCAGGGATAAATAGAGCACTAGTATGCTCCATTAACATAGGTGCATTGTGGGGCCAATGGATGTAGGTGCTATAAGATGTTTTCCAAAGTGATGGTGTTTTCTAGTATAAATGGGGCACTAGTGCTCCCAGATATAAATAAAGCATCAACGTGTTGTCGATGGTATACCCTAACTAGGGTATACTGGGATCTTAACACATCTTACCCTATAGATATAAAACTAAACATAGTTAAACTACAAAGAATAGAAGCATAAATCATTCACATATGTGTATATCGAGTTAGATAATGAGCCAAACTACCACTCCACTCAAGAATGCAGGAACATGGGCCCAAATAGACAAGGCACAATATATGGTGTAGGTTGTAAAGGAGCAACAAATATCTTGTTGCAACATGGCTAAATTACACATGATACAAACCTCTCACTTGATTTCCTATGACCTTGCAATAACAAACTAGTTATACATAATCAATCACTCAAGGGTGCACTAGTTGCAATTTCCCACAGGTCGGCCCCCACATACCCGTGGATACGATTAAGAACACAAGCTCAAATACATAAGACAAATATGGTGCGGGTTATAAAGGATCCACACAGATCTTAGTGTAGTTTAGCTAAATTACATATGATACAAAGCTCTCACTCGATTTGCTCTAACATTGTAATAATGATATATTTATACTCAAGGGTGCACTATTTGCAGGGTTCACAGGTTGGCCTCCTAATATGTGTGGATACAATCAATTAACTAAGAAAGCACATAGAACATGCATGTAAATCATAGGATACATTCAACATACATTAAACAATATGCAATAAAATCATGTAAAGGGATTTAAACCCAAGTGTTAATCATGGCTCGACACTATCTAACCTTGAAGAGATGTTTCCCCTCAAAGCATGTGTGGCTCAACATTGTCTATCTCTTAATTTAGGAGGAGTTGAAGCAATATTGAAATGTAAACATTGTAAGTTGGGACTAGTCAAACTGAAGAAGTCAATGCAAAAGAGTTGAAAGGTAGTGGTAACTTTGAAATGTTGATCATTAAACTAAAAAAAGAATGGAACAAAATAAGAAATCAAAGGTACACCACAAAATTTTGATGAGCATCGAAATGTGGTGAATTTGGGCACAATTCTCTTCAAATGGAAGCTCTAATGCAAAATCATGTAAAAAAACTACCATTCTAAGCTGGTGTAAAGGGGTGCCAATTGTATTGCAACCACAAATCAAAATGTACAAGCCTTATTGTTGTTCACTAGAACTAGAGAGTACCATGTCAACTTATTGCAACACAATGTTAGTAGAGGTGTTGGCTTTTTCTCTCTACATCTCCTTCTCTGTTTCATTGGTCATTTGGCACTAAATTTTTTTATTGATCTCTAAATATTTGGACATGTACTGAGCAAGGTTAGTGGACTTGTTGAGATCAGTAAGTGATATGCTTTGTGTTGATTTGAACACCTCTAACTCTATTGCAATATTTGAATATTCACTTGATGGTTTGAGTAGCTAGAACTGCTAGGATAGGTGGCCACATTTTTCCATCATATCATCTAACTATTTCTCCAAAACCTCTACATCAAGTTTCCAATCATCCATTGCTTTGAAAATCGAGGACAAGTTGAAGCATTGTCTCACAAGTACTTGTTTATTCTATGAACTAAGGATAGGTTGTCATATATTGTCATATTTCACACTGCAGTATAAAACCATGTCCTTTAAAACTTATACTCATGTTATAAAGATAAATATAAGTTTCTACCACAAAGTCGAAACTATGCAAGAAAGGTTCAAGATTTGTTTAATGAGTAGTCATCTAAAGCTATGTTGATTCTAATTCTTGAACACATGTCATGGAATTGTTGGCCCTAGTCTTGGTTTCATATCATGCCATTATCAAGTCCTAAACTTCTTTCCTCTTCTGAGTTAATTCTCTTTCCAATATTAACAAAGTCATGCTTAGGGATTCTTGGGATTGTGACTATTTTAGGGGGTCATTGAGCAATATCCATGTTCTTACAAGTTGTATTATAAATATAACATTTTTCTATATCAATATTTGGGATTATTGAACCAACTCTATTATATGAACATAATAAGTCTCAAGAATAGCTTCATCCACTCTTCTCAAAGCTTTCAAGGAATCATCAATGACAATTTCTTCATACTCTTGTTGACTATATATGATTCTAACCAACCAAAATCCTACTCTTTTACCATACAAATAATCTATTATCAATATAAAAGAAGGACACAGAAAGGAGGAACCTCTCACATGTATTTTGGTGATGGACAACTATGGTTGAGTCCCCATTGTTGTTTCTTTGATCACTAATGTTGGCACTTAGGTATTGTGAACTGAAGGAGGTGGCAAGGGACCCAACTAAGGGGTGTGTAGAAATATCTTTAAAAAAAGAGGATCACATGCCCAAAAGGATAGGATTATGGATTAAATCCTTCATAAGTTCCAGTAGGGGAGTGTGAACTAGAAATTGCAAGGACAATGACATGGTGAGGTTCTCAAGTAAAGGTTGAGGAGTTTATTGAGTCGTAGGGTGTAAGGTGGGTGAGAAGCACATACTCTAGCCAGGGTTCCTATGTGTGGATCTTAAGAGGAGGGGTAATTTAATTGAATTCCATTGCAACCAAGTTAGGGAAGGAGGATGGCTGTTAACAAGTGTTTGTAGGGTTGACTGATACCATTGAGAGGCAGATAGGTTACGAGAGGTGTGTCCAGTGTAGGTTCAATAGGAAACATTAGATAGATCATGCAAGTTAAGGTCAATGAGGTTGGTGTAGTGAACACGGATATGGTGTGTTAGAATGATTAAGGTAGAAGAAGACATACCTAATATTGGCATTGAATGTTGTTGTAAAGATAATCTTCAATCAACACCTGAAGATGTGTGCACCATGTCGCTTGGGTAGAAGAGATGTTGTGAACTCATAACTTTTTTATTTCTTTATTTTCTTTCCAGCTATAAGAAACTTAATGTGTTTGGGGTGGTAAGAGATGGGTTTTCATGTCATTGTGTAGACAATGACATATGGAGTCTTGACATGCTTGAAGGCAAGTTCTAGTATGACATAAAGGATGGAATTTTCCCACCTCCAATATAGTTGTCATACATCCTTCAATCCACACTAAAATCTCTAGAATTCTACTTCATCCCAATATGCATGACCAAGCAAATCACATTACAAGGGCTACGCACCCAAATCCTCATTAATCCATACATAATACAAGCTCCCACAACAACATAATTTGCCTTCAAAAAATCTATCATAGAATCAAATTCTATTAAAAGATATGGAGGGGAATTATTATTCAATCTTGGGGGTCATATGTGATGTTTGAATTGTATTTGATGCATCGGTTATCATGCTAATGGTCATTGTCTCAAGTCTTATGCCTTGGAGTGGTGGGGAGACATGTAGGACCTGCATCAAAATACCAAAGTTGTTGATGTGTTGGGGTCGTAGTTGGGATGAAATCAATGTGGAATATCTTCACAAGTGCAATAAAATAAAATTAAACAGGAAATGGATCCCATTCTAAATGAGAATCCATCAAGTTAATTCATCCAATGCAAACTAATCTCAACTAATAGTTGTGTCTCCATGGACAAATAATCAGAGAAGTTGCAAATCATCCCTGGGTAGGTAACTAGTTGAGGTGTGCATGCACAACCCAAGGAGGGAAAAAACCTTGAAGAAGTAAGGATTTCCCCTCATTTCCTTCAGTAAAATAATGCAACCCGATAACAAATCACACAATCAAAAAGTGTGAGTCTCTTGTAGTATATCATGGGTGTTTTCTTATGGGATATCCTTGACTGTAATGATGAGAACCTTACAATTATGTAGTTATAAACCAATTCCATTGATAGGGAGATCCAAACCATGTTAGATGCATTTTGGTGTGACACATATGTACCAATATACAAGTTCCCATGTGTTATGTTCAAACACATGAATGCTGAAGCAAAAAATCTCGAATCCAGGGAAAATCAAGGAGTACTAGAGCTTGGGATAAGCCATTGAAACCCATGGAGAAAAACTATGAACCCCAGGATTGTCTACCAATGTGCTTAAAATCATATTCTTGTACTATAATAAGGCACACGAGCTAAATTAAGCAATGTATATGTTGAAGGGGGTATCACTCTTAGGGTGAAATGTGCCATTAGTCAAAGGATGACATACATGAGTAGTAACACTAGGAGTTGTCAATTTGATTAGTAATAATACTTATGGTACCTTTAGACAAAAAATAGAAATAAGGAATAAAAGGAACCAATACTTAGTCACAAAGGATGGGTGTTAGAAGCCAAGAAAACAAGGTGATGAGGTAGAGGTAGGATGAAACTTTATAGAAGTTGGGTAACTTGCATGGGAGATTCCTTCAAATCCATCTAACCCTTTTCCAAAATATTCTACATTAATTCCTTAATCTTGTATGAAGTGCGTGATATTTTTGGTACTGACCATTAGAAAATAAAAAAGGGTGGAGATTTAGGGTGAAGTTATTGTTGGGGAGACGTGTAAGGTATCCAAGCCTAAAAGACCTTTGCCAAATCTTTAAGCATCCTTACACTGGTCAAATATATCACATAACATACTTAAGAATTTGTAGGAGATTTCTGTTTGGTCATTCTACTAGATTGATTGTTAAGTTGAATTTAATCGTGGTAAGTATGGTGAAGGAATGAAGTTCCTTTAATGTCATGGTTTGAGATATGACTGTGGCGGTGACATATTGAGTTGTCATATAAATATTTACAATATTGTCCAATACTTATATTCAAACAGAAGTTAGCATTGTCATGTCACAACTCTCTTGATGTAGTAGTTAGGAAAGCCAGCTAGCAATGCGATAGTCAACAAAATCATATTGGTACCCCTAAGGTAAGAAGAGATATCTTTCTAGATCATGCTACCAAGGAGGAGTGGTCGGTGGTAGTTGTCATCTGAAGGATTCCTATAGCATGCAACATTGTTGAGTAGTATGTCATCATGGTCAATGATCCAAACATTCCGAACATATCAATTGTTGAGGTGTCATATTTTTAAGTCAATAAGGATTAAGATTGATAGGTGGATTAATGGGACACTACAAGTGATTGAGAGCATAGGGGTTACATGAGGTGTCTAGGAGTTCTACACTATTTAATTGATGTTCAAAATGCAGGACAAGGACAATACAATGGATAGCACAAGCAACTCTCAAATCTTGAGAAAAACAAGGAACATGGGAGGGTGGAGAATGGGGGTTGGTGAAACCCTAAATGAACTAAACCAAAAAGTGTGCAAATATGGATTATATATTTGAGTGGGGAGTGTTTAGTCTATGTAGATTCACAATTTAAAATGATCCAATTGATCATGTACTTCATGTACAATCTTGCCTACATATGGAATTTACTCTTGGAGCTACTGAAAGGTTGTAGTAAAACTAGGATCAAATGTGAAAGAAAAGGAAAATTGAATGAAATATCCATGACGATGCATGTGGGAAATACTACTAGAGGGCATTGGTCAATGTCAACAAATTATCTGAAAAATAGGTTGCACAATTCCTAGAAAAAAGTGGCACAAGGTGCAAGCATACCCCATGACCATGAGGATTTTACATGAAGGGTACATGCAAAGTAGTTGTAATGAAAATCATCTGTCACATATTATACTAGAAGGAGAACAAATGAATTGTCTATCAAAGTTAAATGTTCACTTATGTTGGTTTGTCTTATCGTATCAGGGAATATCCCGTGGGAGTGGGTGAGCGATGGCATTGAAGACTAGAGTAGCCATTAATGAAATTGTTTAAACTTGAACTAGGTGGAGTTGTCAAGCTGGTCTTCTATACTTAAAAATTAAGTGTAGATGCACATGTGAGGAGAAGGGAGAAGGGAGCCTCTAAACGTTGTCTTCATAGTTGTGATTAAAAATCATGTTGAATAAATGTTCTTCCATGGATACTACATCACATGTATTCAAACACATAATGTTGGAATTGTGAGTGGTAAGCAATCATGAAAGTATTCTCTCTAAGTGAAGCTAAGATGAATCCTAGGACTTAACTAGCGTAGGTGAGTTGACTAGCTTCTTCCCTCCTTTGATGGTGTGAAATACTAGATGTTGGAGGTGGGAAAGGTAATGTGGGTTGATGTGAGTGGTAACCATTGTGTCGTATCATATAGACTCAATGTTACTATAAACAACAAAAATAGACAACATAATTACTATTGTCAATGGTATACCCTAACTAAAGTACTAATACATTAACACATATGTTAGCACACAGATAGCAACTCAAACAAAGATAAAGTACAAAGAATAGAAATATAAATCATTTAGATATGCGTGCCAAGTTAGATAACAAGATAAGAGATTGAACTAACCCAAGGATGCAAAAATGCAACCCTAAATAGACAAGACACAAATGACACAACCCAATAAGGAGACACAAGATCTTATTGCAATCTAGATCAATTACATGTGATGCAAATCTCTCACCTAATTGTCTTTTATCTTGCAATTGCAGTCTCTCGGTACATAGTCACTCAACAATGCATTATTTGGGTCCACAATTCAACATTCAAATAGGTGCAAAGATAATCAATGAACTAAGTAAGCACATATAACAAGAGTGTACATCATATGATACATTTAAATTACATTGAATACTATATAATCAAAGGGTGTGAAAGGCAATAAACACAAGGCGAAAATGTTGCACAATTGGTTTGGATAGTTGGTTGTCATTGATGTCAACCCTTGGAGAGTGATATTGGAGATTGATGTTAACCCTTAGATATTGATGTCAACCCTTGGAGAGTGATATTGGAGATTGATGTCGACCCTTAGATATTGATGTCAACCCTTGGAGAGGTCTAGCAATTTTGGACAATTGATTGGCATTTGTATGATCGAGATTGATGGTGAGTTAGTTGGGTACATTTAATGCAGTATACATGTATCCCTGGAGGTGTGGTTATGGGACCCAACATTTATTAAGGAATAACGACATGAAGGACAATGTAATTTCAGGTAATACTATCATAGATGGATAGTACACGTCGTGCCGTTTCCGGTGATATGTGGAACACCACGTGGTTCCTCACGGTTAGGGAGATATGGATTTGTGAAGTTGGAAGCCCAAAATAATGGTAAAGAAGCTCCTACTTGGTTACACGTATTTAATTAAAAGGTAAAGTGGTTGTAACAAGAAATTTCAAGAAGCCCTAAAGTTAAGGAAAGAGGTTACTTAGAAAAAATATAAATACACCTCAAGAAGTCTCTCATAAGCACATGATTTATACACACAAGTTCATTGAACATATATCTAAGTGATACAGTGATTCTTATCTGAGGTAACCAAGGATATATGAGGCAATTTTCAGAGGGAATATGACGTAAAGAAGATCGAAATTTCAAGGGAGGATGAAGTCTTGTGAGGATGTGTTCTAAGGTATGCTATTTACAGGTCATATTACCATTTTAACTATAAATTTCATTATAGAATGATTCAGATAGTAAAACCTGGAGGATATTGAGATGTCATATCAAGGTACCTATGGTAGAAATTTCAGCTTCTGGGTCATTGTATTTTGGTAGATACACGCTATAGAAGATAGGGTTTTTGGCTAGTTCTAGAACTAGTCTCAAACAAGTGTTCCTGGTAAAAAGGCCACAAATTCTCCATATAATATCCACATTCAGTGAGACAAAATGCATTGGATAGAGTATAGTCCCTAGTATGTTGTGTGCTATTTTAAGATCTAGATATAAAAAATTCCGTGCGTGACATGCTCTACAAGTTCACTCTCTAGAATAAGCTAGAATTCAACAAGGTCTACCATTTTTGCTATAACCCGTTTTTGGGGAAGTTCCAAGAAGTGAAACCTTGAGGAATTGCAGAGAATACATTGAATAATATTGTGTAAAATTTTCAGATCTTTATTCATTACAGGTATGAATTTATTCTTATTGAAAGTTAGGGTTTGTGACTAATCCAAAAACTAGTCCCGTGAGACTAAGGTAAAGTTTGATGAATATGTTATTATCTTGTTGCTGAAGTTGAGAAAGGTCTACAAGTATGTGATCACATACACCATGTCTATTATAGAGTTGCATGTATGTTTATATGCATGTTTTGAGGGCTACATGTTGATGATGTTATGGTGTATGGCATGATTGAGACATATTATGAGTGATCCATTATATGGTTGAGGCAAATGGTTTGAGGTACATGATTGGATGCATGTATTATTGATATTGGTATAATAATTTTTTAGGCATAGCTTGGTTCTTGGTTTAGCACATGATTGAGGTGCATGTTGGACACTTGATGTTGGCATAGTGCTTGAGGCACATTTTTGTGATATTGGCATATTGGTGGAGGTTTGGTGCATGGTTGATGCACTGGTTGTGTTAGATGTTGATGTACATGGTTGTTGTACATGGTTATGGTACAAGTTGATGTGCATGGTTGACGTGCATGGTTGGCACATGATATGGTATAGTTGTTGATATACATGGTTGATGTACATACATGTTGTGGTACATGTTGATGCATGGTTAATGAATGGTACAAGTTGATGCTTGGTATCAGTTTGATGCATGGTATGTTACAGGTTCTAGTTGGTTAATGAGAAGATACACGTTGATGTGATAGTGATAGTGACAATGACAGTGATTGTGGTAGTGACAATTAGTCTACACTTATATTTCAGAGTGGTAGGACATGGCAAGGAAAGGGGGTTGTATCCTCCTTTCGGTTGGTGCCAGAGAACTCAAGGAGTTGGAGCTTCCTTTAGGTTGGAGCTTGAGAATCAGGGGGTTGCAGCCTCCTTGTGGTTGGAGCCAGAGAATTCATGGAGTTGTAGCTTCCTTCAGGTTGGAGCCTATAAATAGGTGGTTGTAGCCTCCTTCTAGTTTCATCTAGAGAATTGGGAAGTTGGTGCTTCCTATGAATGAATTCTTGATATATATAAGAAGGCATTTTGTGGTTTTCTCCCATTTGGGTTTCCACGTAAGTATTGGTGTACTGTGTATCTGATGTGATGATGTTAATGTGATGTTGCTTATGAT